>JAPMOR010026298.1:232910-258454 GCA_026543865.1 Argiope aurantia
AAAAAAAAAAAAGGACCAAGAATGAAATAAGCAGTACAACCACACCATACAGTAATGTAATCAGGATGTAGAGACTGTTCATGCACATCATTAGGACCCCATATGCGACAGTTCTGAGTATTAATTGCTCCGCCTAGGGTAAAATGAGACTCGTCCAGCCACAAAATGTTCCAATGCAATGAATTGTCAACGGCAATTCTGGCTAAAAAATTCTAGCAAATTGATCTCGTTTCTCCGGGTCTGCAGGATTCAGTGCTTGCACATGATGGATGTGTATGGATACCACTTTACAATGGGTCGAAGAACTTTTCGCAATGTAGACCAAGGGAGGGACAAATCACGGATCACCGCTTGAGAACTTGATGAAGAATATTACGAATCATACGCTCTGTCGACACGGCAAGAGCGACATCTGCAGTTTCATTTGAAATCCGTTTCTGTTCTTTTCCTTGTACCACATCCAACTCTCCAGTCTCTCCAAATTTAATAATCATTTTTTTCAAATCCTGCCTGGACATAGGCCCTTTTATTAAGTCTTTCAAGCACCGATATTCTCGCAGTGCAGCTGACAAATTATGCTTTTCTGATAAGACAACTTTATCAGTAAAGTTCTTCCTTTCTTCTCTACTGACATGGAGAAGAATGATTTTGCAGCAATGAGTACTGGCTTTTTAAATTACTCTAAATTTGCATAATGGCCTTTATCGTACTTGAAAACCGCCATCTATCGGCCGAAATTTGAAGTAATTTTTTTTATTGCAGATTTCTGTTCCCCATGGTCCATACTACCTAAGTATCAAGTTTTTTCGACATACTTCCACTAGAGAGGACACTACGTAGGTCTAAACCACGTAACTTTAATTATAACCACCCTGTATATGGTGGCTAAATTTTGTTATATTTCTTCCAGTACATAACACGCTACAGGGCTCCGAACACCTCGTGTGTGTGTGTGTGTGTGTGTGTGTATGTGTGTGTGTGTGTGTGTGTGTGTGTGTGTGTGTGTGTGTGTGTGT
The DNA here is from genome assembly GCA_026543865.1 of Argiope aurantia. Taxonomy (NCBI): domain Eukaryota; kingdom Metazoa; phylum Arthropoda; class Arachnida; order Araneae; family Araneidae; genus Argiope; species Argiope aurantia. The sequence goes on from JAPMOR010026298.1 coordinate 233,927, forward strand.
GTGCGTGTGTGTGTGTGTGTGTGTGTGTGCTCGTGCGTGCGTGCGTGTGACTTATTTATCTAAATTATTACATTTTTTTATCGTGTTAGCATGCAGGAGAATGTGAACAACCAACATTCTGACAGATTTTATTCAAGTCTACGTTTTAGATTTTAAAGCTGCATACCAAATTTCATTTCCCTTTTATTTATTTATTTACTAGCCGCCTTCGGCGACCAGCCGGTTCGCCAGTATTACCGCTCGCTACAATTTTCAATTAAATATTTTAAGTAACTGGTCTCTTAATAGATTCTCAAACAAAACATTTTTAATCTTCAAATTTTGATAGTCATACCAAACTTGTACTGTTGTTTAGATCGTTTCGTTCAATTTACTATATATATTTTGCTAATTTTTTGTCATTTCTGGTAAAACTTCAACTTTAATTTAAAGTGGAAATGATGAAATTGTAATTAATATAAAGATATTTTTTAATAAAACCAAGCGTTTTATTTTATTTATCATCTTTATTGTTATTTATTTATTTATTATTATTATTATTGAATATGTGTATTGCTAACAGAATCGCTCGGTATATAAGTCTTATGTGAACTACAAAATAGTTTTCATAATTTATGTAATATCTCAAAGAATAATTCAACAAAAATTTCTCAGATTCAGCATAAAATTCAGTTTTTAGTTTTGCTTTCAAAAGGATTGAAATGAAATCAATAATAATATTTTGTTCCGGTCTATAAATATATTTCAAAAATTATGAAGTCTAAATTTAATGCAGTCAGGTATCATATTCTGAAAAATATTCTGGACACACCAAATTTGAAATAAATAAATGGATGAATGTTTCTATTTTCCACGATCAACTAAGACTTATTTATGAAGTTTTGAATGTTAAAAATTTAGAAAAACTCAACATTTTTATCATCTTAGAATAATTAATCTTGAGAAACCTGCGCGCTGATTGGCGCAGTTTCTTTGAAACGATCGATGGAAAATCTAAAATTATCCTTTTTTTTATTGAATAGTGATATTCAAATTTTCATAAATCAGTCAGTTTAAGTAGTGATTGATTTAGTTGATTGAAAATTAACTCTTTTTATTTAAAATATTAGTGTTTCAAGAACATTTTGTTAATTGTAATTTCCACAGCAGAAGCTTTATGTAAAATCAAAAATTCGTTATTTATTAGAGCATTTAATGAATCAAGTTACATAAAATATAATCATTTTCCATTTAGACCATTTTAGCAGATCTTAGTCTAACTAAAGGTTTACAAATTAGCTGTATGACCCTGATTTGAATGGATATCCTGTTCATATTAAACAACACTTGCCTTAAAATAAAACTGATTTATTGGATTAATAATATAGTGTGTAAAAGATCATAAAATAATTTTTCTTGAATTTATTTTTTAGAGAAAATAATATTTCATATTTGTTTAATTTCCTACAAACACGTGCCGAAAATTATATTTTTGCAGATTTCATTTCCAAAAAGATTTAATTTATTTTTAATTGGAGCTTTAATCAATGTGATGGCAACACTTTGAAAAAAGCTAATTTTTTCCCATGAATGCGAAACATGCTCGTGCAGCTTAAATTTTATTCTTATTTTGTACGAAAAAAATTGTTGAAAAATATAGCTAAAATATTTATTTAAAAATTCATTAAAATAGAAATTTAATTTTAAGATTAAAACATTGGTATCATTTAAAAGATAAATTTTTGATCTTTAACTTCATGTAAAAATCTTTTTTGTGCGATAATATTTTCGGCAGTTATAGCAGAAACACACCAAAATTTCGCTTAATTTTTAAATAAATAAAATTCTAATTAAAAATTCGAAAAAATACCCCCCCCCAGGTGCATATTTCTGGCCTTCAAGGTATAAATTTGTGTAGCTGTAGGTTGAATGGTCTGGCCTGTAGAGCGCCAACCCACACACACACATTGAGCTTTATTATAAGTATAGATATAGATTTATTTATTTATTAAGTTACCGTATCTGCTTGCAGACAAATGAGAAATTTCTTAATGTATTTGATTCAAAATTTGATAGGACCTACTCTTTAGATCCTAATTCTGTGTACCAAATTTTGTTCACCTTGCTCTTTACCTTTAATAGTTATCATATTAATTTGTGCTAGATATCCAACCAGGTAAAATTTATGTCAATGGATTTTGTCCAAAATTTCATAAAATCTACAAATTTGGCATAAGGGGCTACATATCAAATTTTATTCTTTTAGATAGATGTGATTTTTGAATTACCGTATTCAAAGATAGATAAATATAATTCTAAAAATATATTTTCAAAGAGATAGAGAAGAGAGTCTGGACACTCTTCGAAATTTTAAGATCGAATTCTTTGACAATTACAATAATTTGTTTCAGTGTACTTCATATATGAGAAACTAGAAAAGAAACACACAAATTAGTATCCGACATTATATTACCTCTAAAAGATTTAACTTTGCAAACGTTATCCATTAATTTCTTAAAATTAATCTATTAAGTTTTTTGTTTTACACGAACTCAAGTTATTTCATTTGAAAAGTTCTAAGTAAATTAAAACTCACCAACATTTCGTCATCAATATACCGTGTTTTATGCCAAGAAACAGATGTCTTCTTTAAAATGAGCATGCGAACTGACACTCATTCATCATCATAAAGGTGGTGTATGACATCATCTTAAAGATCATAACCTATCGGCCACATTGTGTATTTTTTGTAGGTGTTGGTGTTTTCTACAAACCAGACCGATTTGACTTAGAGCTGCAAAACTAGGCATATACATACTTTGGAAGATGGGAATGTGTACCTTAAAGAATTTTTAAAAATTGTTTTTTAATTAATTAAAAATTAAATGAGATTTTTCGAAGATGATAATGTGTACTTTAGAGCAATTTTTTAAAAATTCTAATTAACTGAAAATGGAGATTTTTGCAAGATGAAAATGTGTATCTTTGAGAAATGTTTTGAGATTTGAATTAACTGAAACTTAAATGCGATTTTTGGATTTTCCTGTGCTAACTCACGAAAATATTGCTACACTAAACTGATTTTTATACTGTTTAAAAATTTTTAAAAGTTTGTTTGTTCATTCTAATATAATTGCATACAATTTTGTTCGTAGCAATTCTTTAGTGTTTTGAAAATACTTTTAGAATCATATCCAACAGTAGATTGCTATTATAAAGATTTTTTCTTTTCTTTATTAAATATTGTCCAAAGCTTAGGAGAGAAGATTCTAAAAATTATCTTTATAATTTACATGAAAGTTCAGAAAGTAAAATAAGATCACCTCAAAAAATGTCGCGTAGTTTGAAGTAAATTACCTATAAACTTAAGTTTTTAATGGCACATTACTGTCATGGTATTAGTTTCCATTAAGAAAGTTCATGCACACGATAAACAATACATGTGCAAGAGTATTAAAGAAAGACGACTGCTTTAATGACTTTCACAATTTTTATGTTCAAAATTGCTTTGCTGAGGGCGTATGAACGATAAATTAAGTGAACTAAATGCAATAAAAATTAAATACAACTAATATTATTGGCAAATCACCTAAACAAGGATGGCTATAAGCCCAAAAGCTATTCTACTAATGTCGACTATTGGTATATTTATACAATTTAAAACAAATTAAAGGTACCAAATCTTTTATCCATTGAAGCCATTATATTTTAGCATAGCAAGAATTAAAAATTCCGTCACAATTGATTTTATAACAAGCATTATTATTATCATTTAAACTTCTATCCATAGCAACTTGTTCACGTTCAAAATCAATCCTAGCAAGGTACAAAATATTTATTGGGTAATGCCACATGGACTAAGGAATGGCCAGTAAGTTAGTAGGATTAAATCACTGTACCAACCTAACACAGGAGCTTGAGATATTTATCTGTGACGCATTGTTACGACATCCTGGGGAGCCATGTTGCAGCTGAAGACACAGATATTAGTATCAATAAGACGTCTTTGAGGCCATTACATTAAGTACACGACAATTTATTGGAGTATCTGTACACAGAGGGTGACTGATCCTCGGAGCAGAGGGCATTACTCTTCGAGAAGCGATCGTCACAAAGGGTTTTTGAAATACGCCATGAAATTCATTAATGAGTTATAAGCTTGTTGTTTGAATATTATTTTAAGGAGTTTGATTATAATTTAGGAAATAATCTTCTGTGTTATATAATGGCAATTTAATCTCCCCAATAGAATTTTGATAGAATTGTTGGATTGTTTGGAATTTTCTGGATGATTTTGACGAACATAATTTTGAAGTACTAAATGTAGATATTTTCAATTTAATCTACAAATAGCTGTAAGAGTAAAAGTTATAAATGATAAACTTTTGTTTATTTTACAATGTGTAAAGTTATGTACAAAAAATCACACTGATTGAATATTCGATACCAAGGAGTTAAAAGTACTTATAGCATTCTTCCAGAAAGTGTTTGAATGTCCTTAAACTTTCTTTATGGTCAATAAAAATAATGTGCCAGTCAAATCTTTTTTCTGTTCTGAATCTAATTTTTTTATTAAGTCATCATGAACATCCACAGCATGGAATTGTTCTATATGTTCTCCAAATCTTGTAAAAACTGATGTATGCATGTAACCGTTTTACCATGGTGTATGCTTTATGCTGTATGCATGTAATCATTGGAATAATTCATAGTAATTTTAGAATTAATCTGAAGAATAATATTCAAAATAAATTTTTAAAAAATCAGTTAACAATATATAAAACTCTTTATCGGTGAAGGCCTGCAAAATGAAGGCCTGCAAATCGCAGTGAAACACGCTGCCACTTTATCCATCAGACTATAGTTTTTTAGAAATCATATCCAGGCTTCTAAGTACGATTAATCATACCTAGATTCAAATACGATGGGTTTTTGGTCTGAAAGCCCAATGATATGAATAAGAGCGATTTTCGCGCATGTGCTAGATCTTGAAATCTCAAAATTGTATTAATTTCATAGATATTTGGAGGTGAAATGTCTATATATTTTATGTCTACCATACTGAATCCTCAATGTGTGATAAGTTGATTCATTTCTAATTTAGGAAGAGGCAAATAAGTAACACTTCGAAAGATCAAAAGAAACAGTGGTGTTTCGCTGCAATTGCATGAAAAAGTGTCTGTAAGATTCTCTGTTTGAAATGAAATTTTCTAAATTTTATCTTTTAGCATTCTTAAGGATAATTTTTTAATAATTTTATTACAATGAAGTTCCTGTATTTTATAATCGAGATTGTCTCAATCGATATACTTATATACTTGATAGATTCTCGCAAATATGTATTAGGTCACTTGAAATTTTGAAAAAAATACTTTGCCATGGCAGAAATATATTCTTTAACAATCACTTTTGTCTTGAGTTTCTTTCCTTTGTAGTTTTTTTTGTACATAAAAAACCCCACAAAGTACAAATACAAAAAATGATAGGAAAATTATGTCGGTATCAATGATCTTAATCAGACATGAACTTTAAGCTGCTGCCCAGATTTTGTAATGTTTATTATATGTAATACAATTTTGTATTTTATAATATCGTATATTTTGTTCAATAAGCACAGGTTTTATTATTAATATCAGTTTTTTTTGTATAAAACTCCACTGATTCAACATTTTTGTTAATCCGACAGTCCCTTGGTCTGCTGGATTTCTGAAAGACAACTAAGTATATTTGTTATTAAGGTCTTTATACAATCTTTTACTGAATGGCTCTTGCTCATAATCATTACTAAGGTCTTTGCATGCTATTTTGCTGAGTGACGATGGTACATATGTGCTACATATACAGTGATATGGTACATATGTGCTACATATACAGTGATATGGTACATATGTGCTACATATACAGTGATATGGTACATATGTGCTACATATACAGTGATATGGTACATATTGTTTGCTGTGCAAGATATATAAATTAAATTGAATGTATCGGGTTTTATCAAAGTAGTGCTTAAAGCTTTTACTGTCTCTTTCAGCTCGTGAGGTCTGCCAATGGTACGGTTTACATGCAGGACACCGATGTGACAACGACAGGCACCTACAAATGCGAAGTATCTGCCGACGCACCCTCCTTCCAGACAGTGTCGGCGCAGCAGCGTCTCATCGTTAGAGGTGCGTACACAATTCTCAAACTATTCAGTTAAATCCTTGATGGTAATCCTTAAATTAATCATTGTTTCTCTGATTTCAATCCTTTGTATCAAAAGTAAAATTTTCTTACATATTACAATGGATTTTTAAATATAAAAAACACATCTTTCATTTTGTATGCTCAAAACATTAACATTTCACTTTCACGCAAGCATCTATCTTTTCAATTTCTAGAATATGTTATATTTCCGATTTTCTGTCATATGATCATCCTTATATGTTCATCTTTGAATGTTATTAATTTTTCCACAATATGTAATTTAATATTGTCGTTTCTTTGGAAGACAATGTCTTTGAAACAGCCAAGAGAATTTTCACCAACAATCATTCCCGCATTTTCTTTTCCCATTCAAATCCCCTCTGCCTCTATATACTGATGCTTCCAAGTTCCTTTTCTGACATTTTAATATTTTTTTTTATTTGTGTGCACAGAAGTTTTCATGAAAAAGCACGTAACATTATACAATCGAAGGAAAGTCAGTTTGTCTAACTCTCTTCAGAAGAACAAGTAACTTAAGAGCAATTTGAGAACTTTTTCAGGGATTTTTAAGGCATCTTGCTGAAATAATAGGCAAAGGTACAGCCATATTCAAAATGACTTTGCATTTGTCCCGTAACATCTAACGCTCATTCTTATCTGTCTCATGCTTTACACTTATATAAACAATCTTTACCATCTGAAAATATGCACAATGTGTTTCAATCTTAAATTAATGCAATACTCTGAACATGTAACTGAGTGAAAGTGGATCGCATTGGTAATTATGAGTATATTCTATAAATAAATCGCGAACATATTCTATAATTTCTTCTTACATCATATATATATATATATATATATATATATACTTTTATAATAAAAATTGTCATTTGATGTCCTTTGTGATTTTTATTTAATGTTTCATTTTGCCAGAATGAAATTTTGTAGGCAATCTTTCACTATCATCCGGATGCACTAACGTTTTGAAATGCGATACACTTTTGTATTCTAAGCGACAATAAAACACAATTTTAATATTTCTAAAGCTTAAGCATCTGATAATCTGTTCGTTTTAATTCAATTTTGAATTTATATCAAATGCGCCATCTGGTGTTGAATTTAAATTAAATTATTTTGAGATTCCATAATATTTATAAAAATGAATCGTGAAGCATATTAAAGACAAAACTAGGGAAATAATCAAAATAAAAAGCTTTTATATCTGTGTTAAAAAGCAATGAATAACTTCTTTAATAAAAAATGTTGACATAAGTATCAAATCTTAAAAGTTTGAGACGATAAAAACAATTAAGCCACAAGAGAAAGACAGTTCCAATAATTCTTATCAAATTCCATTTATCAAAAGCAAAAATTTTTAAAATATGATTGATATTCTAATTTTCTCAGAGTACTGTTATCGATACCAAATGTTTTTAAAAATGTGTTATGACAACCTTATGTTTGATTTTTAAAAAATATTTTCTGCTTTTAACACATTAAAAAATAGAATATTTAAAAAAAGTATTATTTTTTTTATGTTTTTATTACCCTTATTATTTAGCCGAAAGAAATTTTACATGAAATACAAATCTCTTATAGAGAAATTAATTCAAAATTTACTTTTCTTTTAAAAGCAAGAGCATACAAGCCATTCGAAAACTGCTAAATTTTAAATTTTTCTTTCATTAACAACACAATGATAATAATTTGTGCATCAACAAAATAATTTCAGCCGTAATCAACCCTTATAAACTATTTCGAAGTTTGGGAAATTCAAAGTTGTGAGACAGACTCTCGAAGACTTTTTCCATCCTCCCAGACTGCTCAAACTTTTCAAGCCCGCCACCAATTGTCGAACGCTCAGGGCGGCGTCGCGTGATAGTGGCACACACACTGGCATTTGATTAACGAAATTTTTCTAACATCGGCTCTAAACGAGAAATGAATAATGAAATGAAAATATTACTCCGGCAGCCCTTAGGTTGTTGACACAAAAAGACTGGAAAAGTTCCACTTTCGCATTTCATTATGCCGGCCAAGTTTCATCCCCAAGGATATTCGAAAAACAAATGAATTATTCTTTTTTTGATCATTTTTTCTATTCTTTACTCGAAGAAGATTGCTAAAGGAAGGAAAATAATCTTCTTAGTGGGCACAGTTCAAATGGAAAACTTAATTTAACTTCGTTAAAATCTTCCATCGATAGATTCTTTCCCATTCATTTGATGAAGATGTCTCGATCTTGCCCTGTCTCAATGAGTTGGCGACAAGAATCATCTTTTTGTCGCATTAAAAGTGGGAGAATATCATTTCATTGGCAGAATAATTTGCTTTGAAAGTTTGTGGAATGAATGAGGTGAATTTTTAAAAAACTGCGCTGTCTGAAATCGAATAATGATTAAATTTACTTAAGTTTCTAGAAAAGTTAAATTTCAGTCGTTGGTTTTTTTATTTGCCACGTAAATTTTGAAACTGAAAAATATTGCTGCAATAAGATGATAATATCAAAAGAAATGCGAAAGAGTTAAGTTTTCAATTGAATAATAATTTTCAAAATTGTAAGCAGAATTCAAATTTTAAAAGATATTTTTATAAAATTTGCAATTTAATTCTTAAAGACGTTGCAATCTCTTGAGTAACTATCGTCAAGTTATAGCAGAACTCGGCGATTTCTTCTTATAAGCCACTCAATAAATTTAAAATTCTCCAACATAAAAAGAATAAAACTGTCTTCAGTGCGATTTTTTTTATTTATGAGTTAAAAACGAAATAAAATGTGGAAAATGAATACATTCTGAAAAGATATACTCACTTCCTATATTTAAATACATACCTGTATAATTCAAAATAAATCGTTCAAAGCGTGTGTTAAAAAGGTGTAAGCCAATTTCAAATTTTTATAACCCACAAGACTAATGACCATTTATCGTACAAAAATTTCAAATAAGAATCAATTAAATCCGGTTTAAACTGGTTTGGAATGATAACATGATTATTGTATTGAAAGTCATGGTTTCGTTAATCTCAAAATCGTTCGAGCTCCAAACCTTTTTAGCAACGCTATAAAAATTGAATATATATATACGTAACTTTCGATAAATTCACCTCGCTGTTTCGCGTTCATTTTCATTTTCTTTGTGCTTCTTCGGGCGATAATTTCTTACGACCCTGCCCTTTATTGGCCAAACAGGAGAGTCGGTACATTGATATTCGAGCTAAGTTTTAATATTTTTTGGCGATAAGCGCCAAAAGTTCTTTTTCATTTTCTAATAAACCTGAAAGCGAAAAATTGATGCCTCTAAAGCGATGAATCTCTACTTTTCAACCCGTGCATTTTGAGGTTTCAAAAACCCCAAACCCAACTTGTTCTCACATGATACAAATTAATTTTTCAAACATTCAAAAAGTGGCAACTGCTATAATTGAACAACAAACTAAATATAAATTACAAAATAATTCTCAATACAAACTATTATAATGGTTATATATATTGAGAAACAAAACTTTGTTTCTCAACATTCTCCAACAAAAAAGCAATCGCCATTTTAACTTTTTATTCGTAAAAGGGAGGGGGGGGGTGCGTTCTTTGATTTCGGGATGCACCATATCAATAATCAATGCCCGTTTAGATTCCTAACAATCTGAAAAGTTTTGCTTTTTATATCTGTGTTAAATTAATATGGTAATTTTTGAAATCTTTGACATATTTTAATTATCGCGTGACTAATTAGTAGCGCTTTTATATTTGTTTTCTGTGCTGAAATTAAGTTTCCCACAATTCAGTAATTTGTAATCGGTGCTGAGTCTCATTTTATTTCCCATTCCTCTAATTTTTCGGAAATTTCCGCAAAAAAAAAATAATTACTTTTATTTGTAACTAATACGCTTAACACATGATCATAAATTCAAACGTGATTTCTATATATTCTATAGTATAGTAATCAGCAAAAAAAAAAAAAAAAAAAAAAAATTCGAACTCGAGATTTTGACGAATCTCCATGTGTTAGACCTTCCTAAGTTCGAAAAACACAATTTTGGAAAATGTCCGTCCGTCTGTCTGTCTGTCTGTTTGTGGCAAAAATAATTCAAAATCGCTTTGAGCTGGATCGTTGAAATTTGTATACCGTATGTACAAAAAATTTGCAGATTTCTATTAATTTTCGAATAAAATTTGTTCAGAGGAAGTCCGGCTGCTCGAATATAAGCTAGCATGTTAATTACAAAACGAAGAGAGCTTCAGAGATAAAATGCGATACACAGATTTAACATCTATAGTATAGAAACCTGTCAAATTTTGATCCAAATCCAACTATGGGTTGATTTACTGTTGGTCTGTACATTCAGAATCATATAAACGCGATAATTTAAAAACGTATTGACTTAAATACATCAAATTTTGTGGATACAAATACAGTTTTCTTTCAAATTTTTGTTTCAATCAGTTGAGAAAAATATGTGTAAAACACAAATTCGATTTTTTTGAATACTATTAAAGCATGTCTGAGATGAATCACCAAATAATTGGTAAAGGAGAACACGATAGATTCAGTAAAAATGCCAAATTTACGCCAAAAATATTTCGTAACTATTCTGCTCCAATGCCATGTAAGGCGTTCTCTTTGATAATACCTTAATTAGAGAATATGCTAGGATATTTTGAGGGAACCACACTTGCTGTTTTAAACACAAATTTCAAGAAATTTACTTTACTGAATATAATGTTTCGAATCTGTGATGCTGCTTCCCAGCATAGTTGGTTCCATCATCAGAAAGACTGTTTTACAGTCATCTGTATTGGACGGAGTCCGGGTGTCGCGTCGGAGGTCCCAGAACTTGGCGACAAACTTGGCGACCATTTGGCGACTTGGCGCCGAATTTGGCGACTTTGGTGCCAAAATAGATTATACCCGAAACATCGAGAATTTTCCCGATCCGTCCATTAGGAACCGAGATACGCCTCGAAAGTTCCTGATTGGTTGAGAGGCTTCTAGCCCCGCCTCCTGCGACCTATAAAAGGAGGCAGTCTGCAGCTGCCGGGGAGTAGTCGGAATCGACGGTAAGCAACGGGTCTTCCAGAGATTAGCAAAGCAGCGACGGAGTCAAGCTAGTGATGGACTGAGCTGTGCGCTACTGTCTGCAGTAGAGTCATTTTGTGTGCTGCTGTGTGCACGTCTCGGCTGAAGATAATTGTCCTCTATGCAGTATATAGTTGTCGTCTTTATCCTGTGTGTCGCAGTGTCAATAAATGTGTTGTGTGTTCGTCTACTGAAAGGACTGATCATTGTGTTGTGTTATCTTCATACCATACACGACCACTAAATACACACAAGTAAACGAACCCGACGGACTGATAGTGATAGAGGGAAATCCGTAACAATATAATATAATTAATCCGCAAATAAACTCCAGCAATGCAACAAAAAAACTTCATTTTTATTAAGTTAGAGCTATCATTAATATTTCTTTGATAAGCATTATTCCTATTGTATTAGTTTAGCGCTGTTTGATGTAAAATTGCTCTTTTTATAATAAAATCTGACTCGAACACTCATATACAGTGACATAACGAAGTACGTCATAACACACTTTTTAACCTGCGAGATATTCATCATTTGCATAGAAAATGAGAGTACAAGTCATCCTTCCCCCAGAAAACACACACCACCCGTTTATAGTCGATACGACCAAGGATGCTTTTTCTCGAAATAATCATTATGGTAATTTTTAAAATTTTGGTAAATTAAGTTTAAAACTTTCAAACCATTTCGCTCGTTTACATTAGGGCTTTTTTACGATTTTTTTATCCGTCATCCCTTTTCAGCTGCAGGGGGGGAAAAATCCCTTTATCCATGAGCAAACAGATGTTTCAAAACTTTGCAAGCGTAAAAGTAGAAAAAACAAACTAATTTCTAAAACATTAATTGTTGATATAGAACCAACAAATATTGATTTAAATGCACGACTTTTGATAAACTTTAATAAATAAATTCTTATTTTCTAACAGATATGATTTGTTCTTTTCTTCTTTTTTAAAAGTATAAAACGATCTAAATTTAAATATTTTTTCCAGGATATATATATATATATATATATATATATATATCTGATGTATTCAGCTATCTCATAATAATGATTCCTACTTAATTTCCTTTTTAAAATAATTTTATAACCGCTCTAGTTCCCTCTTCACGGCAACCTTAACTTTTTAGTAGAGCTGACTATTTTTTTTCACGTGGAACAAAGCGATGGTGTTTGAAATTTTTTTTTATAAAACTATATAAGCTCACCGTTTTTTCTCATAAGCTCACTTTTTTAAGAGTTTTATAAGGATACTCTCTCACGGACTCTCCTTCCTACTTTTTGTCTTCCTAATCAGCTACCAATGTCATCGTTTTTAATAAGATATATTGACAAAAGCTTAAAATGGATTATTTACTTAAAATTATGAATAATAAGAAGTATTAAAAAAATCAGCGACTGCTTATCCAAAGCCTCATATAATGCATATATGTGAAGCAATATCTCTTAATTTAATTTATATCGTAATTAATTTTGTGATTCCTGTCTTTAATTAGCCTATATTGTTTCAATCTAAAATTTTCTCTTAATTCTTCACTTTTTTATAAGATTATTTTTAATACGCGCTTTAAAATGTTGATGACCATTGTAATTTCCCTGCTGCAAAAGGAGGAATGATAATTTCTGATACTTTCGTAGACCTTCCAAAGATACCTAAGATTCATTTTCCTGAATTAACAAGTGTCCCTGAAATCCCTATAAGAATCTCTTAGTAAAGGTCCTAAGGGAAAAACTTCACTAACTTTGTGCTCTTATGTTCCTGTATGAACGGACGCGCTCCACCATTGCCTTTATGTCCTACCGTGAAAAAATAAATTAAGTTAAATTCCCAATGTGGCTTCTTTTCGGCCAATCATCTACATTTTTGAGTATTTGGGTGCATGCGTTTCAAGTTTAGTAAATAATTTCTAACTTAGTTATATATTTATATATATATATATATATATATATATAATTCTTACTTATTAATATGATTTTATAGTTATTTTTATTGATCTACTAGTCGCCTTTGGCGGCTGACTGATTCACCGATATTAATTGTTGTTAAAATTTTCAATTAAACACTTTAAATAGCTTTATTTCTTAATAGCTCCTTCAGCAAGATGTTTCTAAGCTTCTAATTTTTATAATCGTATAACTCGTACTTTTATAGAAGGCTTATACCTTCTGTTCATGAACTATGTATCTCTCTAAAGCTCATTAATTCCCGAAAAAGTTATGATGTCTACATTTTATAGCTTCTGCTCTTGGAAATCATATGACATGAAAAATCTTGACATTTCAACTTTTAAATATGAAATATTTTTTATATCTTCTGTGATCAAATATGATTTATTTCTGAAGTTTTGAATATTACTATTTTAGGATAATGTATAATTTCTTAATTTTAGGCTAAAAATCCTTGGTGAAACTGTGTTTACTTATTGAAGCATCTTCTGCGAGACGATAAATGAAGTGGCTCATTCATTAATTTTAAGGAAGGAAAATTGTTGAGATTGCAATTTTGGGTTTTTTAAAAACTTCGAAACTATTGAAAATGGAAATAATTTTCAAAATTTGCGAATAAATATCTTCCATTATGAATAACTGCTGTGTTTAAAAAATTTCTATGTTCAGAGTCAATAAAACTCTTCATAGACGAAAAACATCGAAATATATGCTTAAATTTAGTTATTCATCGTTCGTTGAAAGCACGATAATCTTATTCTAGTGACTCGGTTTCGAAATGGGAGGGGTATAAAAGCAAAAATCGATTGCACACTTTAAGCCAAAGGAATCTATCTTCAGCTTTCAACTTGTCAACAGAACTTTTTCAAATTCTTTTCAATCCCAAATATATAATACGACAATACATTGTCTGCAGGACTTTTTATAATGTTTTGCAATCTCAAATATATAATACGACAAAATATTGTCGACAGGACTTTTTCTAATATTTTGCAATCCCAAATATATATTAAGAACTCTCATTATGAGGCTAAGAACATTAATTTATACAGAAGAGTAATTATTTTTCTGTTTTAGCAACACAATGACTAACAACAAGTGTTAATTATTTAAAAGATTACGTTTTCCTTCCTTCTGTTATTTATTGGAACAGTTAACAAACGCGCCCACAAACTGACACTGATATATGATCTACTTAGCCAAAAGAGGAAACACACCAACATATTTGTACACACGTCATTTACTCTTCCACATAAGCGAAAAAAAGCATTAATCATCTGCATCGAGACACGGACAACATGCTGTAGCTCCCGAACAGCAAGACAATTGCATCAGTAGCTCAAATAAGTTCTGTTTTGCGTGATCTCTCCAAGAAGAAGAGACCTCACGGCGAGTATTTGCTCTCGAAGAAGATCTCTCACATTTCGAGGACAATCGTCGAGGACATCGATTGCTATACCACGCCCATCTTTTCCTCTTGGTGTTTCGGGCTCGACAGGGGACTCATTTGTAGGATTAGGATTGAGAAGAATAGAGCGCTTTTTAATCTATCGACGCTTTTCATTCGGTTAAAATAACATTCTAAAGAGAACATTTTCGAAGGTCGAATAGAGGCTTTATGACTACCGAAATTTCCGTGCAAAATGTTACAAATTCCATCGATTTGTATCAGATTCTTTCTCATTTGTAACATTTGGAAAACTTGGTTGGCAACAAAGTTAGGTCGAGAACTGATTCAATAACATCACTAGGAAGAAATAGTTGTACGGCGGTGAAATATATATATATATATGAGATGATATTCAATTTTTGGAATTATATTTTACTACAAATGTGGCTTTTAATAAACTAGGAAACATACTTTATAAAAAAAATCTGTATGATGTGCGCTCCTTTTTTTTCGTTGCAATTTATATTACAGTATAGAGAATGTTTGACAGTTTAGAATCTGGATTTTTCCGTTACCACATTTTGATACGATCAGTGAAATAACTTTATATTTATTGTTTACCTGGTTGTTAAGAATATTTACGTTTCTGATAATATAATTGTATTTAATTACAAGCAAATATAATTGTATTTAATTCTATATAATATATTTCTTCTGTTCTTCTTGATTATAAGCAACGTATAAAGTCAATTAAAATAAAACATAATCAATTTCCTATTTAATTAGAATTTATGAATAGCATCTGCTTAATGATTTAACGATTATTATTTCTCAATCGTTATAAACTTTAATAGATTGCCCTATTAAATTATTTATTCAGAAGGCATTGAAATAATTTTTTTTAAAAAAACATTTTGATCTCTTTTTCTTTAAGTGTCATTGACTAACTTCACTCCTTTAAAACGTTATAAAAATTTAGGTAGTCAAATAATGTAAATGAAATTTTTTTTAAAAGTCTGTTATTCACTCTTTGTTTGAAATAAATTACTCATACTTAAAAGTCTTTAAATATATTATTTTTAATAAAATTCACCAGAAAATGTATCAAAAATTCGTGTTTCGCATCATATATTTTAACACTGTCATTTTAAAAATATTGTAGTTACAGTTTGGCATAAAGCATTAAATTAGCCATATAACTAAGGTAATCCCAAAAATAGTTATTTATATTTCGAAACTGCACATTATTATGTGCATTTCCTAATGAATATTTTTTTTAACTAGACAAGATAATAAATACCATGATTATTATATATTTTGTCTTACTAATTTCATATTAATTGATAATAATATAATAATGTTTACTTATTTATTAGAAAATAGTTACTGTAGCATATAGTAATAAAAAAATCGAAATATTTTCTTAGGAGAAGAAAATCATTGATTAAAATAAAAAAATTCTGATTTTAAATTTTGCTGTTAGTGCTATAAATGTACATAAAATCAAAATCTATAAATGTGATTATAATTAAAATAAAAAAAATAGTTAAATAGGGTAACCAATGTTTTAAAACATTTATCCATAATTTATGCATAAATACGAAAGAAAAAATGTTAGACATGCTGTCTGACATATAATGTCTGATAAATAATGTTTCTGAAATTATTTTTTTATTTATTTTTGGTAGTTAGAAATTTTATAGCTGTTAAAAATGACCATATTTTGCAACACATGAAAGAGAAAATTCTTCCAACTTTAAACATTAAAGTTGGAAAAAAATTATTTTCAATATGTATGTATTAACGTTATACAGTTGATTTAAAAACTGCATTATATTTCAGTAATTTTATTCTGAATGGAGAGTGTGAAAAAGGAAAAAAAAATTCGTGGTCTAATTATAATTTTACATTTCAATATGGAGGATATGAATATCAATCGTAAATTCAGATAATATAGAAACCATAAAACAATCATCTGAAAACATGATAATGAAGCAAATTTTCCTTAAGTTAAAAGACATTTTTGACACATTTTGAGAAACATCAGGAAAATAAATGATCGAGGTTTTGTTGAAGTGTCAGTTATTTTCTATGTGTGTTCGAAATTTTTAAATATAAATAAAATGCTGACAGTCAGATACATTTGTTGGGGTATACCGACTTAGTTAATGCAGACAAGATTAAACATTAATTGGGGTTGCGATCTAAAATAACAGATTAAATTAACTTTTATAAAGACATTTTAATTAGATATTTATTTTCCACAAATGAATGATTTGAAATGAATTATCTTAAATGACTTAAAAGCCCACTGTTATTTCTTTTAGTTACCTTTAAACAATAGCTTAATCGTTTATTTTTTATTTTATAATTATTGAAAACTCTCATTATTATTTCGAGTAATTTTTTCAGAGACAGTTTCAAAATTTTTACATCATTTGGGGGTTTTATTTTTAAAAATAGTTTGTAGTATTTGTACGCGCTTAAAGGAACGAACTGTTTTCAGAACAAATTGTTCCCCAAAGTTGCTATTTTATGGTGTTTGATTGATGGTGAAAACTGCTTCGTACCCACTAGAATTTCGCCGCTTTGAAAATTCTCCTAATGTAATAAGTAAAGTGCATTTTGTAGAGTCAAGTAATAGAAATGCGTTTGTAAAAAAAGCAAAAGATCGTTGTAGCTTAGAGGAGAAAATGAAGGCGATTTTAGGAAAGTTACTACATCAAAGCTTTTTTTATATTAAATCTTAAAATGCATGTCTTCTAAATATTTTGTATTAGAAATGTGATTTTTCCGAAAATAAAGCAAATATCAAATATAAAAATTGTTTGGTTAAATCCATTTGGTTAAAATTAATAACCTGGGGAGTTGTGTTTGTTAAAAATTAATAACTGTGACACTGAAATAAAGATTTTTCGATGATTTTTTGAAATAAACTACATGTGATTTATAAATGCTACGTTCTCGTTCAATTTCTAAAATATTTGCGGTTTGTTTCGTGCAAGCATGTAACTCAACACAAATAATAGTTGAGACTCGATAAATGCGACGAAAACTTTTTTATAAGTGACAGTAACTGGCCATTAAGAATTATATTTTTAGTCGCTGCGCTTATAAAAGAATATTTTTGAACCTAATAAACTATATGTATTATACAAAACACTGAAACATGGATTACCTATTACTATCACTAAAGAAAATAGAGTCAAATTTTGTTTATTTTGCTGTGGGCGTTATCATATGGCATAAAAAAACATTCATTTATTTATTTTGGAGTTGGATGCTCTGATACAGTGTAGGCTTTCTGTCTTATTCTTTTTATCATTTTATAATTATGAAATTCTAAAGAATTCGAAAAGTTTTTCTTGCAAATTATTCAGCTAACAAACTGAATTCCTAAATTTAATTTTAAACATTGATGTCCGTCTTTAACAACAATCGAAACATTATTCTAAATCGTTTTGAGGAGGTACTATTTTTTTTCAAGTTAACTTCACTGCTGCAATAGATAATTATTAATAAATTTTAAATTAAATAGATTTTTTGTTCCTATTAATTAAATAAATCATTAAATTAATTATTTTTAAATATTTATTTAATGATCTTTAAATAATGAATTAAATAGATCATAGTTCTTAAATGAATTACTTTGATCCAAACATAAAATAAGATGTATCCTTACTATAAATAGTTTCATATATTGTAGCCACCAAAAGAAACTTGACGCGAAATTGAGCCACCATTCTAGACACTGTCTGAAAAACGCAAGCAACATTTTTTTTTTCATAAATTAACTTACGCAGTTTTATTATAGACCACATAGGAGCTAATAGATGGCTGTAATGGATCTATGGAAAAAATGCCTTTTTGAGGTAATTTTATCGATTTATTTGTGTGTAATTTCAATAATGTAATGCCTCAAAACTGTGTAAAACAGATCTTGTATATAGTTGAAACATCATTAAAGAATATTTAATAGTTTCTAATACAATAAGAAGGGTTTTTTTTGTCATTTTTGACAAGATTGTCTTATCAAAACATTCCGATGAATATTTAAGGAAGGAATGAAAATCCATGTCTTTATCTGTGTCCAGCTTTATTAAGTAAAAATCAGAAAAAAATTATTCGTTTTTTTTAATATTAAAACTAATTTCAAAATGATTTTTATTCTTCAAAGTCCTAGATAAGGTGAAAAATCATCCCCTTCTTGTTTATCGAAATAACTAAAGTGGCAGAAAAAATGAATTGATTAAATGTGTTTTCCACTTTTGTTAATTTTTCATGAAAAGTTATTTTTAATGATACAGTCCGGAAAGGGAGAATAATTTTCAACCCGTTCGTAGAGAAATCTCTAATTTTCATATTCGCATTTACAATGTATTTTAACATTTAATGAATGTCTAGGAAATTTTTTCTTACGATTTCCATTGTGATATTATTTTTTAAGGTATAGCCGTCAACGAACATTATTTTATGGAACTTCCATGAAACATGATTATATAACGTACATATTTTTGAAAAAAAAATTCTTTTTAGTACATCAGTAAAAGCATGTGCGTTTCTATTTTATTTTATTTTTACTTTATTTTTTATATTTAGCCTCTTTTCTAATACACTATAAAAACAATAATAAAACCTCTTAATCAATATTTGTTTCAAATACAATGCCAGATGGGAGCTCTTGTACATAATAAAAATCTCATTGAAATAAATTCATGGGCTATTAGTTAAGTTCTTAAAGTAATATATTGTCATCAGGATCACAAAACTGGATGAAATTTCATCTCTATGACGCATCGAGAACTGAGTAAAAAGTCGGTTATGAAATTCCATTCTTACAAATGTGAAATGGTGAAATTAATTTCAAAAAAGTGGAAACTTTTCTTAGTGGAAACTTTCGGATAATAAATAAGAATATCCCATTATAATTGTGTGTTCCTGAATTTGCGTAGTATTTAAAAACAATTGTAGGCGGACACGACGATAAAACTTCATTGTCGTCTTTAAAAATTTTAAACCGAAGTATGATCATCTAATTATAGCAACTTGGAAAGGTAACAGAGAGAATGAAGATATTATGGAGAAGAGAGAAAGAAAAACAAAGAATTTTAAAATACCCTTTTATTAGAGAAATTAAAAGTAAGAATATACTTTTGTATTAAAAGTATGATATAGTTTATGACTTAACTTTCTCCAAAAAAATAAACTAAAAGAAAATTAGTTTTCAATCTGGTTTCTGATTACAAGCAATTGGTTTTCTATTATAAGATAGAGAGTACCATATTGCTCTTACCATTTTTTTAATAATTATCAAAAAAATTTCGTAGTGTTATTAAATTCTAATGGACAAATGAAAGCCAATAGCCCAAGGAATGGAAAGATAACAGTATGCCACAACAAATCCTGTCGATACTGCTTCGTTCAGTGCTGGTGGGGTGGTCGCTGTACATAACAAGAAGACTGAGAAAGGGAGAAAGGGATACAAGGGGAAAGAAACAGTGAACAATTGGTTTATTATAAAGTGCGAATTAAATTAAACTTCCCCATCAAACTGTAACAGTAAATATAAACATCAAATATGAAAAAATAATTACGCTTCATAAAAAAATATTTTTGGCATCTATCTGGATTATCCGTGACTTAAAAAAAAATTTAAAGCTTCTAATGTTTGTCTTTCCCGTCATAGGCGATGATACAAAATGAAATAGACAAGTTCAATGAATAGACAAGTTCCTTATTGATTCTTCCTCGCTTGCTTGAAGTATACTGTGCCATACCCAGATCAAACCACTGGCCATGTGGGAAACTGGATGGGGCCGCCGAAGAGCAACCTTACCTAGCACGAAGGAACAAACTACACTTGATGACACTGGACCCTTGCAAACAATTAAAAAAAAAACCTCTAGAATAAACGCATATTGGTACAGAAAAGAATAGAAAAGAAAACATTACATTTTACATTACATATAAAGTTGTGAAACATTAAAAATGCATAAAATACATTAAAAGAATGTTAACTTTTTACTTTAGGAGAGAGCTAAATATGAAGGATTTAACAAAATGTCCCTAATAGAAGATCACTGGGATATTTATGAGTTCTTCGAGGTCAAGAGACATCCAATTTCTTGGGCATCTGTGTCTGTATTCTTGCCGTAGTGCAAAGGCTTTGATCATGGGATTTATAGAACTTTCTTCGGTGCCACACCGACAAGTCGAACTTTAGTCAAAAAACAAATTTGATGCATCTTGAGGTATATGAGCTTATTTCTCTAATATTATTGAAATGTTGATTCTTATTGTACATGCGTGTTTAATTTTATGCAAGAAATATTTTGAACAACATTATAAAGAAAAAAAGTCCTGACTAAAAGTTGAAACTACTGAAATGAACTTAAATTAAGCAGCATTGATTTTCCCTGAAAAAAAAGCTATTTTCATCCATATATATATATAATATATCTTATGGCATTTGGATATATATATAACATATCTTATCTTTGGATATATATAACATATCTTATCTTTGAATATACATAACAAATTCATATATATAACATATCTTATGGCATTTATTTCCAATAGAACATTCTTTCAAATGGAATGTCAGATAATTACAGCAAACATATATCATTCGAATGCCCACAAAAATAAAATGAGAAGTGAATCTCGGGTTATTAACAAGATTTGATCAGTATCATTAGGAAAAGAACAAAACCATGATCGAACACCAAAGAGGATATTGAAAAAGGGAGCGAAACTGTCGCAACTGGAAGACCAAACGGCGTCTGCAGCAAGCGAGCGTGCCACCATCGTAAAAGGGTGTACTCGGGTGTGGACCTACCTGCCGAAAATAATCCCCGTAATGACGGCATTCGGACCAAACGAAACAAAGGGCGAAACTTACACTCTCTCTCCTTTGGAATAGTATATGCTCGTTCCGTTTCCGCTAATTGCGTGATCGGGCGAACCACACCTACAGTCGCACGCCGGATTGTTCCGGAAAAGGGAGGTGAATCTTTCTTGCCTACCCCCATCTATTGCCAAGCCACCCCCTACCCCCAGACGTGCCTTTTATTCATTTATTTGTTTCTATTGTGAATGGCACATACACAAAGAATCGAGAACAGATTACGGTGGTTGCGAAAGCAACACCCTGTCAACTGCGGCGAAATGGTCTCGGGTCATTTTGGGAATAGTGTTGTTCACTTCTTCATTTGTCAAAGTCGTAACAAAACGATGAATGAAGTAACAAAAAAAAATTGTAATATTTCCTTCTGTAACTGCAACGGAGCATGAAACAGTTCAATTGTATGGTTCGTAAATGTTTGATTCGTGATAGCAGTGGGACCACGTTCCAACAATACGATGCGTGCGTCTTAGTTGCTGTGCTCTGCTTAGCATTAGACCATCATTTTGTAGTAATCATTTATGTGTCCTTTTTATTTATGGGACATAATTATCGTAATGTTTTTTTTTCAAGCGGTAAATAAGAACATTTAGAAGTTATTGAAGAATTCTGATGCAAGCAAAAAAAAACTTTTCTTTACCTAAATTTGACGCACTTTAAAAAAAATCTTGAAGTCGTCTTCAGAAGAAAAGGAAGAAAGGGATGGGGATAATTATGCTTTAGTGATTTTCTAATTAACGAATTCAAAAGAGAATATAAGTTGTTTTTTTCACTTTGGAATAATGCACAAGAAAATGAGTTAGAAATTCCTTTTAATGCCAAAAGAAAATAAAAGCGAAAAGTTAGGCATTTTATAGCAAATATTTTACACACTTATATTTTAAAGAAATAACTGTAACTTTAATAATAATAATTCTAACATTATTTCTAAATATTCGCCTCTATAAATGAGAAAATTTGTAAGAAATGGGAAAAACTTTGAAGTAAGCTGAAACTGACGTGCAGTAAATGACATTAAACGACCTCTGGTGACAAAATTAAAACAATAAAAAAAATCCAGCATTTTAGAGCTACAATTTTGATGATTTTTCCATATAAGGTATGATTATTGTAAAGTTTTTAATGTTAATTCTTTATAGTCCAAAACTAAAAGTTAATATATTATAAGTAAATTAAAATATATAGAATAGGAAGAAAAAAGTAGAATTTTTAAGCGAAATGAAATTCTTTTTCTGAAGATTAACTTGAGTAAATTAACTTTTTTGTCATCATAAAATAACAAAATGGAAGGATTCGATCATTTAAATTCAGATATTATTACAAAGAAACAAAAGCAGCACAAAGTGCCTCTTCTTGGTGACAAAGTTAGAATAATTCTTTTGCCGTTTAAAATAGTTTATTTATTTTTTTCATTGGTCGCCTTTGGCAACCTTCAATTTCGGTTAAATTGTTTAGATATAAAATCATATTCCTGATACCGTGATATTGTTATTCATTAAAGACACCTTACTTTAATTGTCTTGTATATTCTCCTCTCATTGTTTACATGAAACTTTCTATTTGAAACAGTAACATAGTATCATGGCGTAATGGATAAAACTGTAAATGTGTGGCTCATCTATGTTATTAATTTCGTAGCTTTGAAACTTCACTTTTTTATCAGTCTCTTAAACTAAATAGATACTAAACAAAAACTCTTATTCTTTAAATTTCAACAATAGAAGAAAATTATGCGATCAGGTAGTTGAAGAAAAAATAAAAACGGTTTGAACTTCAGAACAGCAATGTAATCGATTTTTGGAAATTAAATAAAAAAAATATTTTAAAAATATTGACAAAATTTAGGAAAATTTTGCATGACATTAAATTGGCAGCATAAAATGGGAATTTTTTTTAATTTTAAAATGATGTAAAATTTATTTTTTGTACAGTAATATTTTAGGAAGAAATCTCGAAAAAATGCAACAATTCAGCCTACTTTTTAATTAATTAAAATTCTACGTATTTTTTTAAATCTCTGCGAGTTGCAAAATTTCACCTTCTAAGATATATACAGTCTTGTCTGCAGATCGCCAAGATATACATACAGACACGCACACACACATTTATTATTAGTAGAGATTTATATTTTCTTTTGTAACTTAAGTTTAGAACTTTATTATCAAGCTAACTTTAATAATCAAACTGCGATAGTGTTTGGTAAGTAAACATCATAGCGCTTTCCAGGTAGACTTTTTGATCCACATCTGCCAAATTTGACACACATATACCTTGGAGAATGAGAATATGCACTTGAGAGCAATTCCTTTTGAAATTTTGAATAGATTTTTATTTAATTAAAAATCCGAGCATTTTTTAGAGATAACTTCGAAAATATTCCTGCACAAAAATAAATTTTGCATCGTTTTAAAATTTTTAAAAATGTCTTTTTAATTACCTTAATTTGAAAATTGTACAAATTTTTCCTGAATTTTACCAATTTTTAATAATTTAAACCTGTTTTCAACAATAGATTATATTATTGTACTTTAGCTCAAACGGTTTTCATTGTTTCATCAAACATTTAATCATGAGATTTTTTTCCATTGTTGCCAATTAAGGAAGATGAAGTCTTTCAATATATGTGTAGTTTAAAAGATAAATTAAATAAATGAAGTTACAATACAATAAAAGCAGAAGACTGATGAACCATACATTAACGTTTTTAATAGCGCAAGGATGTCGCGAGACTTGTGCGTTAGATATTCTCACACAGGTACCCTGTTAAACAGTTACCATGTACGCAGAAAACATAATATATATTCAAGATAAATAAAAGATAATTAAAATAATTCGGTGTCTGACAGTTTGACAGAATCATGGACATCTAATTATATATAACGATTTAACAGAAATGAAATATAGACAATATATCCGTTGAGCAAGTTAGTCTCTAATAACGAGTTAACAATATAATCTTAATGTCAATAAAAAGAATAATGTGATCTATTATGTTCAAGCAATTTCCTTGGAATTTTCAGAATATATATATATATAT
>JAPMOR010026298.1:265715-299790 GCA_026543865.1 Argiope aurantia
CAAACTTGGCGACGAATTACGATTAGTGACAAAATAGATATTATTGGAAACTTCGAGAACTTTAGCAACTGAGCCAATAGAAATCGAGATACTCCTAATTGGTCCAGAAACTTCTCGTCCCGCCACCCGGGAACTATGAAAGTCCGGCAGTCTCAAGCCGAAATGAACCAGAATCGTAGTCAATTGGAATCGGAGTCAACCATGAACCAGAATCGTAACTAGAGACGGGAGTCGGAGTCGGAGTTAGAGTCGTGAAACAAGTCGACGAGAGGATAACGAAGCAACGGCGGAATAGTCCGACGAAGAACCAACCTATTGTGGAGCCCAAGCTATTGCTGAGTGAGCTGTCTGCCGAGTATAGGTATCTATTGTGGAACAGCAGGAGACAATGGAGAATTTCAGCCGTTTGGAAAGATCGTAGAGTGAAGCTACGATGATTCCCTCTCCTGTTGAATTCTATCTGGCCGCTTTGTGTGCTGTGGCTGTTATTACTACCGTTTACGACTTGTTGGCTACTGTTTGTTGTAGTGTGTTGCCTGTCTTCGTCTCCGCTGTATATATTTGTCGTGTCTGTGTTTTCGTCGTCTCTTCATGTGTAATTTATCGTCTTCGTGTGCAATAAATGTCGTCGCTGTTTTGTATTAAAGGACTGTTCATTTCTGCATCGAGCATCGAATCTTAACCTCAAACAGTAGTAAATCCGTAGCAATATATATATATATATATATATATATATATATATATATATATATATATATATATATAATGTAAATGTTACGATCAGTATGAATAATCGATTAGTATTAATACTAACCTGTCATTATTAATAATAATCAAACCGGTTAATGTTAATGATAACGATTATTCGTTGACCATTGACCTAACATAACTATTCAGAAAAGGAAATTATACTATTCTAAGACGTACAAAAATCAAAATTGAATATATTTCTCTTTCTTTATTTGAATTTTTATTTCGTTAAATTTGATAAGTCGATATAGTGTTAGCAACATAGAAATAATCAGCAAGAAAGGCGATTATTACTAAGATTAATTTAGTTTGTTAATAGCAATTTAATTTTAGTTTAGATTTAATAGCAAATCAAATTTAATGAGCTACATCTTATCACAAAAAGATGACATATTAATTCTGTCATATTATGCTTAAGCAATAATGACAGAACATTTTTTATGGTTAGCTATACTTTAAAGGCGACTTAATTGGTGATGCTTTTTTAGTTTAGAAACACCATTTTTAAATTCCGCTCTGTATACAAAAAAAAAAAAAAAATGTTTACACTTCTTTTTCCTTCATTTCGACCGGATTTTCTTATGTAGATATTTTAACCTTTTCATCCACATTAATTTCTCGTTTATCATACTTTCAATTTAAAATTAAAACTGTTCCACTTAAATTTATTATTTTCAACTACGCATTTCTAAAAAAATAAAGTTGTCAGTTAACAATTATTATCATTGAAATGTATAAATCAAGATTTCTAGCAACAAAAGTTGTCATTCCCTAACGTCAGAGAATCATAGTTAATAAATACCAAATAACTTCAGTGAGCGGAGAAGACTCTGTCGATAGCACATGAAAAACAGATTTTTGGATCAAAATTTGAAAAGGCGAAATTTTTTGTAATTGAAAGTGAACTTCCTCAGAAGTTATATCCCTTAAGGTGAATACTTCAAACTGTTCAAGAGAATATGTTCAATGTCATTTTCTTGTTCACTGGAGAGACAGTCAAGTTTATTATAAAGCCCAAATTTATTCAGTATAGCTGGGGGTGATGGTCATCAGGGTAATTAGGCGTGCTGTTATATATCTTCTCTTCTATTTTTAAGTCATATGGTAATTGAAAGAAGGGATGTAATATTTCCTGGGGCTATTTGGTACTTGTTATTTTGATAAATTAGGTGTATATTTTGAAGTGAGACTTTTTGATAATAAGAGATTATATTTGCAAGAGCATTCTATCTTCTATTTTTAAGCCATATGATAATGGAAAGAAGGAATGGAATATTTCTTGGGGCTTCTTGGTACTTGTTATTTTGATAAATTAGGTGTATATTTTGAAGCGAAACTTTTTGATAATAAGAGATTATATTTGCAAGAGCATTCTATTCAAAGTATGGGTATAACTCCACGATCCTTTATTCGAGATAATCCAGCTTTTCACTCCAAACCATGCTTGAATGCCTTGGAGAAAATAAAAATGCAATTTGTTTGTTTGAAATTCGTTCTAATAAGAGTTTTTAACGATTCTATGAATAACTCTCGAAGATATTAGGGCCACATTTTTCAAAACTTGAAGAATAGAAAGATTATATGTTAATAATAGTATTTTTTTTCTGGAATTGCGAGTTTATCAATGGCGAGATAGATTGCTACAGCTTCGGCTGTAAATATGGAATTAATAGGATGAGATCACTAATCAAAGGATTGTGTGTTTGATAGGTTTGCGATTGAAATGATAAATTGTGATTTAGATATGTCTGTGGAGATGATAAAATAATCTTGAAATTCTTTGTTGAGAGTTTCTTAAAAGAGAATTTTGGTGATAAAAGGAAATTGTGCCATATTTTGGAAACAGTTCAGAAATCAGACATTTCACAAATATGTTAGCAATCCGAAAGTACAAGCTGTTCCCAAATGATCATTAGCAAATTTGGCGTTATATACTTTTTACATAGGTATGTAAATAGATGTTTCAGATGATCAGAGAATATTGATAGTGTATTTGCACTAAGACTCAAATAAATATTCAATAACGAAGAAGGTATATTGACAATTGTTATAAAATAAATCTCTAGATAATGTAATTATTTTTACCAATTTTTTTAGAAATATTTAACCATTATGTGCTTATTTCTTCAATAAAACAGTTGAGATTACACTTATTATGCAATATGTTTTCTTTGTTCTATTCCTTATTAAAACTTTGATAGTCTTAACTCAGATAAATAAAATATTGTTTATATATGTAAATGGTAAAGTATAAGTTAATGGCATACATGGAGTTGTATATATATGTGGCATATATGTTTTTGTAGCAAAGTGAAGAAAATCTAATATTTGCTAAGATAAAGTAAATTTTATGTATATACAAATGTATAATTTTCATTTACAGATAACAGACCAAATTCATCAAGTTAATTGTTCTTTTTTTTACCCATGATATCCACTTATACATGAGGAGTTATTATTTGTTCCAAATAGTTTTTTAAAAAGATTGGGAAAACTATACTTCAGAGAAATTAGCATTAGATAAGAGAAATAGAAATCATTTTTATCCCAAACATTAAATATTTTCATAGAATATTTGTGAGTTATCGTTGTATTTTCGAAACTGAAAATATAAATTCTTTTAATAACCAATTATGACTGAAAAATTAAGAGACATATTAAGTAAAATCAACATTTTATTAGACAACAAATACGCTAGATTAAAAATGTGATCAATTTGGGCATTACTAAAGAATAAACGATTTATGGAAAATCATTGTGCTTCAATTAAAGAATGAAGAATGCTTCTTAAGCAGAATTTTCTCTTTAAATTTTGACAATAAACAAGTTATTGTAAATTGTATACAATGAAAAATTGTAAAGGGCTAGAAATAACTTTTTGCAAACTCGTGGATAAATTTTCTTTCAAAATTGGCAGAAATATCTTTTTTTTTTCCTTGCATGAAAATTTGATGACGCAATTCATTCACAAATCCAATGCAAAAGAAGAAACAATACACCACGAAATCCCAAAACAACACGCAGCTTTTACAGTGGCAATTAAACCTCCAATTCCATCAAAAACCAAAATCCCTTTTACTTCCAAACGAGATACCTCAATGGGTACTATTACATTATTATTACATTTTAAGAGCATCTTCGAAAAGAACCAAAACAAGAATAAAAGAAATAGAGACCAAATCACTGCACTCGTCTCGTCATCAAATTCATCAAATATCAATAACGAAAGGGGGGAAAAAAGACGCCGAAATCAAATCGGTCCATTGGAAAAAAGATCATCGCTCTCTTGAATTTGGCCACAATCTCCTTATTTCTGGCCCGTTGATCCTTGCATTTAGACGGAAATGATTCCTCTGTTTTGGTCCAAAACATAGACGCCCGGAGCAGAATCCGATTTCCGTTCTCCTAATTATTTCCCATTCAGAGCCACTGAAAACTGCAACCGTCGCTGAATAGTATATTTTTTCCTTTTCTTCTCCCCTTCTCTTTATTTTTTTCTAATCCATCGGCCCACTCTTCTCTGGCGGCACGAAATCGGCTTTTTAATCAGCTGCCTTTTATTCTGCTTCCGTTGCTCTCTGGTATAAAAAGCCCGCAAGAGGTGTGCCCGGCAGGGATGGTTAACCAGGAGGAATGACTCCAGGAATTTGATGGAAGAGGA
Organism: Argiope aurantia; assembly: GCA_026543865.1. Classification (NCBI taxonomy): domain Eukaryota; kingdom Metazoa; phylum Arthropoda; class Arachnida; order Araneae; family Araneidae; genus Argiope; species Argiope aurantia. The sequence goes on from JAPMOR010026298.1 coordinate 270,127, forward strand.
AAAGAAGGTTGTGTTTATGGACTGGTGGCGATATCACTTTCATGGGATTCCTTTCATCACAAAATAACATTCTTTTGGATACTGTTGCAAAATAATTGGAAAATTTGTGTTTTACTGTGTACAAACCTTGTGCCGAATTGCTGTTTTAAATGTTTTGTACGTATTGTGTCAAAGGCCTTCATCCAATTACAGAATCCTGTCACTTCACATTAATGCCAGGTAAAAAGATTACGTATAAATAGAAAGAAAGGATCCTCAAGGCTTGGTCCATTCGCAATATTATGTGTGCCTGGAAAAAACATTGATCTTTCACTATTTGACAGAATTTATTTTTAGTGAACACCGTGAATGAGATACATGTACTTAGAAATACCTCAAAAATTGGCTTCTCAACAATTTCAATCTTATCGCATCCCTCTCTTCGAAACGTTGTAGCCTGATATTGTCCATTTAGTAATGTCCTGCCACAGTTAGTGACAGTGGTCATCCACATGACGCACTGATACTCAAATTTCAGACTATTCCTATATAAAGAGCTTCCTAATTGGTCCAAATGTGACCAAAATACTTCAATTGCGTTACCTCGTATCTCTGCATCGAATACATGTAGTTTTATTGTGGAAAGCATTTTTTAAAGAATTGCAATTATTGTCTATCTTTGAACCATGAAGGATTATGGATTCAAATGAGAAATTCCTCGAAAACTGGCTTCTCAATGATTGCAAATTGATCGTATCCATCCTCATGAAACATTATATCCTGACACTGTCCATGTAGTAATGTCCTGCCACAGTTAGTGACAGTGGGCCTCCACATGACGCACTGATACTCAAATTTCAGGCGGTTCCTATATTATGAACTTCTTAATTGGTCCAAATATGACCAGTATACCTAAATTATGTTATCTCGTATCTCTGATTCGAAATTATGTACTTTTTTTTGGTGGAGAAAACTTTTTAAAAAATTGCATTCATTGGCTATCTTTGTCATCAACTTGTAATTGGTTAGACATTTCAGCATAAAATGAACTGCTGCATAGATATTCCAGTTCACTTGTTGAATCATTGAATGATATTAAATGTACCAGTACTGTGTAGCTAATGAGATTTGTACTGAATAATTAAGAGCTAATATGTTATAAATGGATTATATTTTAAGTAATATTCAATTAGAATGCCTTCTGTAAATAATTTTTTTGAAAAATATGGAGACTTCAAAATTGATGGGGGCACTTGGAACAACCTGTACAGTGAAATTCTTTTTAAAAAAAGACTTTCATGTAGATTATTATAGTCTTTATTAGAGATTATTATATTCCTACATAGAGATATGTAAAGGTATATACTTCTGTTAAAAATAACGCTTCTCAGTGAAAGCGGAAGAGCAATTTGTTTCTTTAACCAAAATAATTATAAGTAGTAGCTTCCCGATTCCAAAAAGGAATGTTATTTCTACAACCATTTAAACTTTCCTTTATGGGTAATGTATATGCCGTACTAGCAGTCTTTTTTATCTGCACTTGCTGTCATACCATCAGGCCTAATAACTGAACTCCCTTCAGATTGTTAATCTATAGAGGCTTTTATCTCCCTAGTTTTAATAATTTGTCTTATTGTCTTACCATATGCACAATACTGAGTTACTGATATTAAGAAAAGACAAGAATAGTTAACGGTACTAGTCGATTGTAACAGTGAACCACAAGCGCCAAGAAATAATTTCCCAAAATTATAAAAATATACTCACGTGCATGTGCGTGTGTGTGTGTGTGTGTGTGTGCATGCGTGCGTGTATAAATATAGATCAAATCATGTGCGAATCACATGTTGCCAAATGAAATCGCCAAATTGGCGAAATTTTTTCTTGGCGCCATTCGGTCGCCGTTACAACCGAGAAGTACCTAGTAAACTTAAGAAAAATCGTAAGGATCGACTCCTCACCCGCTTCCACAATGACTTGAATAGGAGATAAAGTCTTTTATATCAATTCATGATTGAAAAATAATTAAATACTGCCAACAAGAATCCGTGAACTTTTATTTATTTTATTTTAAGGAGAATATTTGACATAATACAACTTTTTAATCAATTATTCGATCGAAACCTGGTATAAAAAGTTAGATTTTAAATATAATAGGATTGAAAAGGTATTGGCTAACTATAATAGGTAATTAGAATGATGTTTCGAAGTCAGAAGTCATAATAAAAATTCACTGAACGATTTGATGTTTTTGATAGAATAACTTGTCTAGTAGTTAGAACTGACTATAAGAATGGTTTTCGAAAGAAAAAAAAAATATGCTTAAATTGTATTCACCAATTTTCAACTGAAAAATAAAAATAAAAAGTTTTCCAAACATATATAACAATAATGTATTCTTCAAAAGAAAGCAGGAAAAGGCTAATAAAAAAATATAAAACAGAAAAGAGTTAAAAAAAATGGCCCTGCAGTAGTCGCTCGGCGTTCACGAGCTATTTCACTGCCGATCGAGCGTCGGCGTTTTTTATAATGCGGTACTTAAACCAGCGAGTTAAGTTTATGGTAATTAAATGTAACAACAAATTAAGGCTTCGAACGAGGGTTTGAAGAGAAAAAAAAATGACGGAGCAAATAATTCGAGTTATTCCCGTGTCCCCCGGCGCCGCGAGTCATGTTAATCGAGCGCCGCGGCTTCCTAATTAAAGTTGAAAGGAATTATAAAAAAAAGAAACGAATATAAAAAAAATTCATTTCTTTCGTTTTGGAATTTTAAGGGAAAAATCTGAAGAGAGAAAAAAAAATGGCTCTGAGAGAAATGTAAATGGTTCTTTTTTTTTTTTTTTTTTTTTTTTTGCCTTCTCCATTTACATTTATGGTAAAGGCCAGAAAGAAGAGGGAGGACGAGGTCATGCGATGCTCGCGCCCCCTTTTTCTGCGGGATCTCTTAATTAGCAGCAGACTTCTTTCCTTTCAGCGTATTAAAACGGTAATTACATTATTTGATAATTACAGACGGTGGCCGCTTTGTTCGAAAAGCTCTTTGTTTGCCAACTTGGCTGTTTCGATCGGACCAATTCCTGTTTCAGTTGAGGAAGGAAGGGAAGGAAAAAAAACGAATAAATAATAATGAAAAAGAAGTGAAAAAAGAAGAAACGAAATCGAATCGGCGGAATTTCTTTGCGGTTAGCTCAGGAAGCTCATTCTTCCGAATAAACAACTCTATAGATCACAAAAGGCGCCTCTACTCTCATACGCTCTATGTTTTTTCTGCCATGGTGACGGACCAATCATATTCGTCCGCTTATTCTTCCGCGATTGCCATGAGACCGCTTTTCCTCCGTTAGAATAAAACAAAAGAAATAAAACTCACCCTTTAAGTGGTTTGAAATTGTGTATTTACGCACCCAAGCAAACGTGAAAGAAGTATTTAATTACTGCCAGGCCACTAATAACAGTATTAATTCAATTATAAAAGCTCAAATAAATGCGTACAACATGCGGGGAAAGGTTGGCTTGTTCTTTGCTTAAGACACGCTTTCTTTTTGGGAAAAGAGTTGAAAATTTATTTCTGAATTTCGCGACACGCGCGGGATTTTTCCTTTCTTTTGCTTTTCCTTTCTGGAAAAGCCTCGAAGCAATATACTTTGAAAAATCCAATTATTACTCGGCCTTATGAATAATAAAAATAAATAAAAGACATTTTGCTCATTTTGCGTTGAGATGCTTAAGTGAATTAACGCATTTTCTTCCGATTTTTATGATGTGATAGAATAAGTTGGCATGCACTGGAGAGAAAGAACAAAAGTTCGTCTGTGAATATTAATAATTTTTTTTTCTCAACGAAACAATAAATTCATCTAATTCAAAGTGCATAAATAAATCTACTTTATTTATTTTTCTTCCATCGAAATTGTGTAACGAGAAAATTTTTGTTGCCGTTAGTCCTCTGAATTGAGAGTTATAATGGTTAGTTTAGTTAGGATTATTAATTAATTTTTTAATGTAGCAAAATTGATTACAAACTTTTAATATGAAGGGTCAAATCTTATTTTGCAAATCTGTATTCTTACGTTTAAAATTCAACGGGTAAATAAAGGGTGTCCCACAATGTATGTAGCATCTAATATTTACAGATTCGGATAAAACAGGTCAAGAGGAATATTCTGATGTATAATATATGGGGTCCCCGAATGTAGCGTCATAATCTAATTAAAATGGGAAACTTGTGTTATGAAAACTTGAAGAAACAAGGAAAAAAACCCATGAAAATCAATGTTTATTGAGAACTTTCAATACAATAAATTTTTGAAATGTAGCCGTTCGAACAAATGACATTGCGAAGTCTGGAATCGAAGTTCGCTATTGTTTTCTGCAAAACTTCTGCACCAATATTCTTAACCTCCGTTTTAATTGCTGCTGTCAAATCGTCCAATGTCGAGGGCTATGTGATTGTCCCTTTCAGACGTCCCCATAAAAAAAAGTCGCATGGGTTAAGACCCGGAGAGTAAGGTGATCGTTCTATATCATGGCTTGTTTTCGTAATTGAATCCAACCCGATCAGTCTATCATCTGCTAAGAGATTGAAGTTCACTGAATGCAGTAAGGTCTAGTACAGTTTTTCATAAACCAATAATCGTTTGTTTTGTCTATGCCATGCAAAAATGGGATGAAAGCACGATTCTTAATTGAATATATGCTCATTTCGGAGCCACAACGATTACATACAGTACACAGTAATTTCTTAGCGACTAATACGCAACTCATTCTCGTCAAAACTGTTTTCTAGCCTTATATGTCATGGCGGGAATTTGCATATTCACTTACAAACGCACTTTTCCTCTCATTGTTTGCCACAAATTTGCATAATCACTTGGGGAAACTTCTATGTTGTGCAATCGTCATATGCATCTTACTTTGAAAAACAAACGTTCTTCGTGCAATTAGACTAAGATGCTATATTCGGGGACCCCTCATGATATACATCAAAATACTCGACATGTTCTGTCCGAATCTGTAAATAAAAGACGCTGCATATCTTATGGGACACCCAGTTTACGTGTTTTCTCCAGCATTAATTCCGAATTGCTGTCTATTTTAGCAAAACTTTGTACAGAAATTACTCATTGGCTAGCGAAAAATATTATAAACTTAAACCAACTCCAGCCCTAACTCTTATTGTGGAGACAGAGGAAGGAGATTGTATTATGTAAAAAGCTAACATACGTGCCAAAGAAATTGCTTTTATTACTTATTTGACTGTTATTATTTAAATGACAACAGTCAAATGTAGACAAGAAATCGTACGAATTTCAGAATGATTCCCTGAAAGTTTTTACATCGCTTATATTAGCTAATTAATGAAGTTAAAAATATTAAGAGAAATGTTCTTTAAAAGGTTCACTGTGTCACCAAAAAAGTATTCAATCAGTGGAAAGAAAATATAAAAAGAAATTTGCTTTAAACAGAAATCGAGCAGGAAAATAGGCTTAACAAGTGCCGAATGGGTAATCGCTAAGAGTTAATGAAAATTGGTCATATATTTCAAAACAGTTATATTACAGACACGATCTTTGTATTATCTTAAAAGACTAAAACAAATTACCCCTTTAATGATATGTAATGATTTGTAATTTAATTTGATCTTTTAAAATGCTATAATAGAATTCAAATTCGTCCATCAAAACATTCAAACGAGTGCTTTTGCCTATCATTGGTTCCGTTGTAGTATTAATATATATATTTTATTATCTATACACCTTTAGTGATTTAATTGATTTCATATTTTTCAGTCATATGAAATCCAAGATGAATTTTTTAATGCAATTCATATTAACCATTTAAATACCTAAAAGCTCTATAATCTGCGCGAGAAAGCTGAGCGCCAAAGGTAGCTGGTATATCTAAAACAAATAGACCAAAACAAACATACGAAATAAATATAAAATATAAATAATCCAAATATAAAAATATCCAAAACAAATGTAAAGTCATATATCTAAAACATATAAAATAGGAATCACATGTCTCAGCATGTCGAATTAAAATTAGAGTGAAGTGAAATATTGTTTCATCAATTCCTCAAGATTATGTCCATCTCCAAATACCTTTTATTAGCTGTCAAATTCAAGCCCGGGCAAAATTAAATCTGAAAATATGCATGGTGTGGTCTCCAGGACATCCACAGATACATTGGAATGAAAAGGCGGATATACTCGCAAAAATGGTCACGGAGTCGCACCCATTGCTGGAATGGATTGTTTCAGAGGATTTTATTTCGCATTATCAGGAAACCGCACTACAAAAACCGAATCACAATTTTAAAAATATCAAGTATCAAGAATCCCACCACGTTTTCCTTTAAGCCATGGCTCAAAAATATAAGAGAAGATAACTGCATGTCTTTTAACCCAGATGATTATAACCCCAGCTTTGTTGAATAGATTTGGTTTACACAATTATCCTCACTGCCAAGTTTGTAATCATGAAAATAACATTGAACACATCGTCTTGTTTTGCTCCAAATACGCAGCTCATAGGTCAAATCTTTTTGCAAAACTTAATATTGATCTTCATTCTTGTTCTTCATTCAAAACGTTTATTCAAAAAGCGGTTTCTACTAAGCAGTAGCTTCGGATCCTTCTCCTATCTCTGAAGATTTTTAACATCTATTTAATGAACTTTTTTGGCATTAGGGGATAACTGCCTTTGTTGCCAAAAATCCCATTCTCATCCCATTTCAATCTCCAAATACTCATATCTAGCTAAGGCGGAGATCTGTCTTTTAAATGCATATTTTAGGACAAATGGTTGTATTTATATGAAATTTTACCCATATGTGAGATTAAAAACGTCATGGGATTAAATCATCTTCTTTTATCAAATCCTCAGAATGATAGTTACTTTCAAACCATTCCCTTTTGGGCAAAGTTAGATAAGTTGTGCATGTATTTTCACGGACTTCAATGTGACCACTGCTTCATAAGTAAGTATGATTCCATGCTTTTGGTTAAGAAAAATACTATATTAATCTATAACAGTTTTTTGATTGGCGTATATCTGCATGATTTTTTTATTGTTACTTTCTCATTAGTATTACCTAATTTATGGTCTGTGTTGCCTCATTATTTTGATAAGCATTTGTTTATTTCCTGTAATGTAATGTGTACAACCGAACACCCTCGCCACTACTGAACGAAGCAGTATCGACAGAATTTGTTAATATAATTGTACTGATATTTCATTTATATAATGGAAAGTGGACAATAGGGTGTTAACCCTTTCACGACGGGTGTGTCATATATACGTCACCAGCGAATGTATCTCACAGCCGGGCGTATCAACCGTGCATTTCTGAAAATCGAACTCATGGGACATTGATGCATATGTGCATTTTAAACGGGAGCAATTTTTAAACGCTACTAGATGGCTCCCTATGTCCATTACTTTTGAAATAAACATAGTTTTTAATATCATGACCTTCAATTTCCTCATATTCAGTCTTTGGAATTTCACTCATCAGCTGTTGCGGGTGAGGAGGGGGAGGGGTAAGATTTATGTAAATAAACAGAGCTGGGCTGTGTAACTTTCCACTTGATAGAATCCTACTCATTCTTTTCCCTCCGAATTCTTTTCTTCTTCTCTTTTTTTCTGTTATTACTAGTGTAACCGCAACTATTTTTTTTTAGTTTTACCGTCAGTTCTGTTTATTTTGCGTAGCTTTCAGTTATATTTAGCACACTTCTCTTTTTATTACGGAAAGCCTTAGTTTCGGTTTATTACGACAAGACAACCGATTTATCAGATGAAGAATGTGCTCATATTATGAATGAACTAATAATCTAAAAAGGTAGAAAAAATGACGACGTTAAGACTTAGACATTATTTTTTGTGATTTTTTTTTTTTTACAAGTTGGTTTAGCAACGCAAAACCCCTGTGGGATGATTCCTTTCGCGTACGCCCCGTCCCTTGTGTGCGTCTAGATTAGAGGCCACCCGCCCCGAAAGGATTTTAATTTAACACATGACGGGTTGCATGGTTTTTTTTATCACAAATATGACAGAGAGGGGGTGGGGTGCCCACATTGGGATTGCCAACGTAATCATCATCATCACTACTGTAATTCTTGTGTTTATATGTATTTTTCATATTGGTTAGTATTTGATGGTATTTTAATGATTACTTTGTTTTTCTTCAGAATTCGCTCAGGATTCAGCGGACAAGGGTCGATTGAGGCGTAGCGTTTTGGTCGCATCCGGATTCCTCATCGCCTTCCTGTGGTGACCGGTCATCCCATCCATCCTCACACTGTGATAGTCATCCGTTCCTAACGCGCCTGGAGAGAGACACCGGAAGAAGTGGACATGGACAACCGACCCTCTCTCACTCCCCTTCCGGGGAATGTTTTCTTCCTACCCTCTCGAAATCTGGCTGCGAAGGACGGACGGACAACCCCCCTGCATCGAACGCTCATCATCGTCATTCCTCACACGATATTTCAATAGCAAACCAATCCCTCGACCCCTCTGGAAACTCCAAGAAGATTGATCGAGGTTCATAAAAGTAAACATCGCGAGGAATTGATGAATACCAAATGATGTGGCTTCTAACAATTAGAGGACCATAGATTATGGATCTGGGTGCCTATCGACAAAATCTTGCTTGGTTTCTTCAGAGGATACTTCACTTCGAAATATTATAATATATTACCACCAGTGGACACTGGACGTTGTATGATATAAAAAAGCTATTGTTATTATGTCGCCGAATTGTAAGGAGAATATCGCCAAAATAATTGATTTTTCTTTTAGATGCTGTATTGTACAGTTCAAGAGTTCATGCTGTTTGTGTGTGTGTATGAAACGTGAGAAAATGGGATTTGAACTAGAAAATATTGTGAATGATATCATTTTGGATGTATGTATGCGAGAAAAGACTTGGGATTCAGAAACTGGTCTCTTATTATAAACTATTTTTATTTTCTGTGCCAATCTAACGAAGTTTTTTTTATTATTTTCCGATATTCTATTTTGGCGGGAAAAAACTATTTAAAGAACGAATTTCTAAAGATTCTTCTATGACCAAGCGACTTTCATGTGCTTTAATCTATAAATTTTTATTTTTTGATGTTTTTCTTCTATGCAATTATCGGTATAGTTGTCCAGAATAAAGACATTTAATGAATTCATAGAAAAGGTAAAATGAACTGATTTAAAATTTCAATTAATATCTTTTAAGTCTTTTTAGTAAAAAGTTATGCATATAAATTGGCAATTCAACAATGGTAAACTGCAAATTACGGTGTAATTCTAATGCGTTGATGGCCGAAATGGTTAAATAAATAATTATTCATTTAAAGATTAAAAAAAAACTACTTGGAACAGTGAATGCCTTTTTAAGTTTTTTTTCAGTACTTTTTTAGTTCTGATATTTTAAGACATACCAAGTTTTGCTCCTTTTTTTAAGGTAGGGGCTTACAATTTTCATTTTGCTTTCATTTTTAAAATAACTATTGTTGAATCTGTTTTAGAAAAAATATCCATTTCATTTCATTCACGTTCATGTTGAAACAGATGAAAAAAATTTGTTATCAAGAGCAGTTTTTTCAGATTTTAATTTTTAATTTTTATTCCATAAGAGAACAAAAACTCTTTCGAATTGTAATGTATTATTACAATCCGAACTTATATTTGCCAAGATAATATATTTTAATGTTAATAATATTAAAGTAATCACTTATGAATACGAGAAAACATAGAACTTTAAAAAAGCGAAAACGAGTCTAAATTTTTATAGACAAAATTTAAGGCATGAATTTTCTTTTACCTATTGCTTTGAATTTTTCCGGCATTTTCTTTAAAAACAGGCAAAAAGTGGTAATATTTTATTACTATACCTGGAATATTTAACCTGAAACCTGGTGTTATTTTTAAAATCTTTGGTTTACCCATTAGTATTTTACACCAGTTCCATCCTTCACTTCTTATGTTGATTTTTTTATGAAACAAAGTAGTAGCATGTTTAGTAATAATTAAACCATTTAGCAAATTACAAAAATAAAGTTTTAAAAAGGAAACACAAAACTCTTTTTCTCAATTTAAAAACCAGTTTGAGATTTATTCTAAATTTTTTGAATTTAAATGAAGAAAACAGTTTTAGCAATATTATGTTGTTGTTGTACATCCCCAAGAACAGCAATGCTGTATAAAGTCTATGAAATTGTGCACTCTGAAAAAGTCCAATACCTACAATGGATTGTCCATAGGATCCTGCTTGGAGAAGTCCAGACAAATAAAAAGCCTCTTCCGTAAAACAACTGGAGCAGATTTCAAAACGCTTAGAACCCTCAGAATAGTTCATAGTTTCAAGGTCACCACTGAGGAAGCGAGTAAGAGTAATCTGATCCTGCCTACCACTATCAAGAATCAGAGAATCCCCTGGACGACTACTCTTATACCAGCGTAATATTATCACATATTTGAATGTTAAAGTAGGTGATTATATAAAATGATTAATTTTATGTGAGTTAAAAATATCTAGTATTAAAACCCAATGAATTCTCTCTATATACTTACACCTTTCTTAACTTAAAAATAGGAATATAAATTGATTAAATATTACTGGAAATATAAATATATGAATATTATATTAGTTACAAATAAGTTTAAAAATGGTTTCGATTTCTTGGAATTCGATTTTTTACTTTTGAGAATTATTTTCGAAAAAGGATTTCACTGCACTTCTGAAACTATTCACTATAAGTCCTATTTCGACTCGAAAATTAGCGGCGCAACTTTCATTTGTAATAATTATATAACGCCTTGTTTATAAAAATTATCCAGAGGGAGTTTTATCTATTTAACATTCTTAATAGGCATGGTTTGGGTTTAAATTGTCATGTATTGAAATGGAATGGAATATGCATTTTGAAAAGTATCTCTTTCAAAATTTACCACTAAACCATAGTTTTGATTTTAAAATTATATACTTTAATTCATACATCTATTTTGTGGAAATTTTAAGTTATCACGCTCATATGGACTTATGGATTGTGAATCAACTACAGATGATCAGATACAAATTTATTCAGATCAACAATTTTGCCATTAAGACCAAATACCAAATCGTGAGTTATCATTCGCCCACAAACAGGAATAGGTACACAAATATAATTCTAAACAACTTTTTCATATTTTAAGAGGTCTACAAACTTGGAAATTTATCAAAATTCGTACGTTGAATTTTTTTCAAAAGAATAATTTGACTGTCCATAATTCATATACTAGAAAGTAATACGATGAAGAAACGGTAGTTAATGTAAAATAGAAATAGAGTTTAATTTTAAAAGTTACTAAGAGAATATTCTAATAGATTGTGTTTGAGACTAATTGATTTTATTAGCAATCATTATTTACAAATATTAAAATAACTTGAAAGAAAATCATGCTGAGGCGCCCCAAAAGTCGAGAACCCATATAGTATCATGAGCCATAGCTTGAAAAAGTCAAATCTTCTTGATTGGAATGTAAGATGAATATAAAACGAACTACCTGAGTGCCTTTGATGCTGTCAGTGATTTGTAATGTTTAATGTGAAAGGGCGAAATAGCTGCAATGAAAATATACAAATTATTAACTAAATATACCAAAAGGCAAAGTGAAATCATGTTGCAAAATATTGAATACTATTGATTTTTTTCAGCTTATTCGCATTTTAATTATTTTCCAACTCCTGTGCGTAGCATTCGAATATGAAAAAAAAATTATGAAAGAATTTTTATTTACAGCCATTAAGATTCAATTACTCCAACAGCCCATTTATCGAAAAATTAACAATTAAAATTTTCTTCGAAACCCTGATACAAAATTCCCAGAATGTTGCCAATTTATGAACAATAATACCTGATCGAACATCGCTTAATATGATAACTAATTACTGAAGCTTGTATAAATGTACCCTCTTGTGGCTTATTTTTGAAATCGAAAAGTATTCTCTTTTACATAAGTCTCATTAATATTAATTGCCTCTTAATTGGACTGAGCCCACAAATTCGAATGCCTTTTAATTAAGCGTCACCAGATACTCATTCTTCCTTCTCAAATTTCATTGGCAGAATAATTATGATGCCGTCGCTTTCTCGGAGACTCTGGTTGTAAATTGAGACGCTGAAAGAAAATAAGATAATCATGGAACAAAAACTTGAGAGAAAAATACTCATTGTAGTTTCTTATTCTTTTTGTGCAATTGTTGACAGAAATCGATGAAGAGGTATCGAAAATCTATGGTTTCAGTTTAACAGTGTTACTGTGCATTATAAAGTACCTTTTGAATAATTTTTAAAGGTATGGAATTTGATCATGTTTCATGGCATGAATTATATATATATATAGAAAGAGAGAGGGGGGAGAAAGAATTAGCTCCAGAAAAGATGGATAGTTCATATTTAACGTCGAACTGTTATGAAATGTCTTTTACGAGCTATTAAAAGCAATCTACCTTGATTAAAATTTAATGCATATATTATAGCTGAAAACTTTATACTGCAGCTTCAAATTTCAGTTTATAATAAATTTTAAAAAAAAAGATCAGATTTAATGAAATGAGCAATTCCTTTATTACTAAAAATATCAGGTTTCATGGTAACATTAATTTTGTAATGCGAATTTCTTAGTACAATCTATCTTAGTGTGCGTTTTAAGAAATTATTACGTGATAATACCAAAATGAGAATAAAACAGATCTCTATAAGCTCAGATAACAAATTAATTATACATGTATAATTAATGCTTCCATTAATTTGCAATTTTACGAAAAAAATAACCAGTATGTTGATCAGAACGAGAAAGCCAGATAACTACACAACGTGTTTTAGTTTTGATGTCTCAGATTTCTCGTTAAACTCGACGGTGGGAGAGAATGCAGCTCCATCTGGTAGCACTGCGGATAGATATTACCATTAAATTTTACGTGATTAACTATTCTTCTAAAACTGATTACATATTTCATTCTGTGGGAACTGAAAATAGATAACAGTAAATAGGAAACAATGCTTTCTTTGCTAAAAACAAATCAATGCATAATTATTTATTTAAATATTATCATATTCTTATATTGAAAAGTTTTCTTGAAGAAAACTTTTCAAAGTGAATTCGTAAAATGTAGCAAACTTTAAATATAAAGGATTTCTGACAACTTTCTTTAAAATATTTATTGCATTATTATATTATTTTATATTTCCACATACTATTGTCATTTTGCTATTATATTGTTATGTATATCGTTTTAGTATATAATATTATGTTGTTCTCTTTATAATTTTATTACTATATTCAAATAATATCACAATACTTTATGCTATTGCTTTATTAAATTAAGTTTACAGTCGTTTTTAAATAATATTGCAGCTACCAGACCACAGTATTGCTCTTTAATTATATGATTATTGAAACACCCCAAACACCTATTCAACGAAATTACAGTAGTCGCCCGAGACACCTGAATATCATGGCAAATATCCTTTCCCTTTCATTAAATGTAATTGCTTTAATACAGGAGGCTACAGGATATCTTTAAGGATAGGGAAATTGAGAATACTCAAAGGATATCCGAGTATACGTCTGCTTCATAGCTTGGCAAGGTGTTCTTTTGAATATCAACCTGTGTTATTGTTTTTTGGGGACGAAGGAAGGGGGTAGGGAATTTTTCTGATATTTGTAAGATAAACTTGGTTTTTCAGTAGTCTGAACTCGTAAGATCTTAGGAATGAGAGATATAACAAAAGAGCTGGATAAGTGGAAGTTCGTTAGAAGAAACACATTTTAGTGGAGAAATTGTGTTGTATGAAATATTACAAAATATGTGAAATAATACAGAACTTTATACTATATAAATAATATAAATATTACAAAAACTTGAATTTGAACAGAAGATTGTAATTAAAATCACATTTAGATGACTAACATCTACAAGTAGTGATATATTTGTCCTTTAATTGCCCTTTTGAAAACCCTACACTATTAAAAGGTATTGATTTAAAAAAGGTTGGATTACAGAAAATTCACTGTTTCTGTATTAAAAATAAGTTACTTGTACTTGAAACAAAAAAAAAACTTTTATTTTGTTTATCTAAAGATTCAAATCGACGGAACTCGAAAAACAGAAATTACCTAATTTAAATGTTTTCTTTGTACTTCAACAATAACCATTCAAATAATTAGTCGTAAAACATTACTTTAAACAAGTCATTTTTTCCGAAAGATTTTGATCGCTCCTTCGGAAATTACTTTCTTACTTTCAATTTGAAAGAATTATGAACGCATTATAAGAACAATTTTTATTTTAAGGTTAAAACGTAAGTGAAAATATCCACTTAGCTTCAACAGTTAAATATACTGCAGCTATTAATAATTGGTCAGTTTTTTTAATAAGGATTCATATGATTCAAGATGCAGGCATAAGATTTAAGCCACGGCTTCTGAACTGTTATTAATAGAATTTTTGAAACTGTTACCCAATTTTTGGTTGAACACTTTATTTGGAAATTTAATAATTCATCTATATTAAGCAGTAAGAAACACAACTGAAGCGTTGATAAATTCAAAAGCTTTTATAACCGTAATCATTTTATATGCTTTAAATAAATATCTTTGAATTATTTGTGTTTTATATTTATTTTTGATTGTTAATATTTAAGAAATGGCCATGGCATAAAAACTTACGCTCTCACGACCATGAAATAGTATTATAAGATCTCACTTAGGAGCTGAACGAATGGATTAAGAATGATAAAAATCATTTCAGATATAAAATTTTATTTAAATATATTTTTAAATTTTAATACGTATTTGTATTAAGTGCTTAGAAAATAAAGTATTTCGTTTTTCAATGCACATATTCCTCAGTATAACGAAGAATCGAATTTCGAAGCCGAAGTCCTAACTTACCCGAAATTTGTTATTCTGGATCGAGCTTAAGATTTCAACTCCCATTTTGGCTAGACATCAAACTTATAATGAATCCAATTTGAAGCCGATAAATATCACGTTAAATTTTCAGTTTAGTGCAAAAACGTTTGGGAAATTAAATACCAGATATTTTGCCTATTTTTATTTTATTTTTTTATTTACTAAAATAGAAATTATTCAGTTTAAATATCTGCTCAGATAATTGAAATTATCATCCAAATTGTATTCAGGCCAGGACAAAAATATTTATAAATATCAGTATATGATTTGCATAACTGACAAGCTATAGTTTCACAACAAAGTTAATTTTTCTATTTCAATTTAACTGATAACCATTTTGTCAACAGGACATTTAAACAAATGTGGTTATTTATCTGACACTTCATTAAAATAAGAAGACACTTTCCTTACACATTATTTAAATATTCCGTGATGTTCGTAATGTCACTTTAAAACGGGACGTTAATATAATTAACTCACAGTCACATTAGAGGATAACAGCGTTTGCTGCTAAAAATCCCAGATTTTTTTTATTTCAATAATAATCACAGTGCATCAACACATTTATCATTCTTTTGTTATTTATCATTATTTATATTCCTTTATTTATTTAGTTGATGCTCTTCTAGAGATCACAAAAAAAGAAGTGCATTTCGTACATTTGCATTTTTTTAAGCATATATATCATTTTCTATCAAACAAAACCAAACTTTTAAAATTTTACCTGCAATTAGATTCTTTAGATTTTTCGGAAGCACCCTTATTGATTGAAGCAACATTAAATTTAAGTCTTTAAATCATTTAAAACATTTTGAAGCTAAGATGCATATTTCTGTCTCTAATAATTTAGAAGTTAGTAATTTTGTCACGATTAGAGTAGATAATTTGTGTATGCTTTACTAGTTATATTAAAATAGTTAAAATGCTTTCTTGCCTACGTGCCTCTTAATGGAAATGTCTCTTAAATGTCCTGTTGGCTACATTCTTATTGACGAAATGGTTAACGGCTAATTGTCACGGACGCATTTTATTGCAAATTTTATGTCAAATAATTAATACATATCGTTCGTATGGTTGGTTACACAATATTAATTTATTTCGCTATTTAAGCATTTGAATTGCAATGGTACATTTGCACAAAGTATGTAATACTTATTATAAGTATATTTATTTGCATTATCTTTGCTTTACACCAAACAAATTTGAAACCTTTCTTATTTAAATGAATTTGAATGTTTGATTTTTCGCTGCAAAAGTTCAGTTGGAAATAGTTATGAAAATTTGCTTATACAAAATATATTGGATATCAATGAAAATGATATCCATTATATTTTGTATAAGCAATCAATAAGATCTCAATAAAATAGTATGCATTCTTTAATTCTTTTCTATATATATGTATTCTTTAAAACTGTTCAAATGCTCGAACGAAAAGAAATGATTTTTTAAGTTAAATATGTTGCAATTGCATTTCCATCGAACGGCTTTACAACTTCGAAGTTTCTTAAAACCAAACTGAAATTGAAAATTGAGTGAACTGTATATAGATCCGACAGAACTAGAGAGATGTAAAAAATAAAGAGTTATTATATACTTAGGAAGTGCATAAGGAATTGTAACAAGTGATGTTATAGATTTTAAAAACAACTTTCCTCAGCACTTCCACGAAACTGGCTTCTGAGGTCAGAAACCTTAATCTAATCGAATGTATCTTGAATTTGTAACGCCTTTTTGACTGTACAAATGTATGAATGAAGTATTACTACTCATGTTGATTTCTTGCAATTCAAATAAAGAATAACTGCCAAAGCTGTCTAATTTATTTGATTGATGATCGACCATTTTGTTCATTTTAAAGTGAAGAACACTATGTTTTGGGTTCATTTTTTTCTTTTCAATTCCTTTCCGATAAAACTAATACAATTATTTTTTTTTTCATTTTTTAAAAATATTATCACGATTTTTTTTTTACTCTGAGCAAGTACTATTACGTTCAAACAATTAATAAACATTTTAGACAACAATTTCCCATAAAAACATTCAAACAACTCCCGTTGATTGAAAGATTAATCAAAACAGGTTTCAACTATTTTAAACTTCCAGAGGACACGCGCATGTGAGAGATACACTAGATAAAAATTTTGTTTTATATATATATATATTTTTACTACAACGTACTACAAAAACTCGACTATAGCTATTCTTGCGCTTCTTTCGACGAACTTTTAGTCAACGTTTGGATTTAAGGCATGAATAAAATTTTCAGAATCTGCGATTTGTATTCCAAAGATATGCGCGACCATATAGGTAAGTTTTGCTATATTTACTTTTCTTTGTTGCTAGTAGGTGACTACGTTGAAAAGTCAAATTTTTTTGCGTACTTATGAATGCCTTTTTTTAACTTAATATTCTTAATGTTGGAACAGATTTCATTATAAAAAAACGTTAGAATTTTGTTTCTAATTTTTGGATAGTTACACTGATTTTTAAATTTGCATTTACATACATTTAAATGCTATTTTACATTTTTAGATGCTATTTTCTAAAATTTTAATCTTTGACAGAATTTTCTTACAAAAAAAATCTCAAATTAAAATTTAATGCATGTTTTTTGTTCAAATTTGGTATAGTAATTTCTCAATATGTTCTACAGTTCTTAAATCGGAGAATAAATAATCTATTTATTTAGGAATGTTTTATTGTTGTTTTAGTACTTCACAATGTAAAAAAAAAAAAAAAATGAAAATTCCGTTTTATTTATCATTTGAACTCCATATTTAAAAAATGGATAGAATATACATTTTATTTTTTATTTCAAGAATTAGATAATATATTTCTTAAGCTATTTAAGTAAATCATTTGATTAACAATTAAACTAGAAGAGGTTTTGCTTTACACCTCTTTTTTGACAAAAAAAAAGCTATTTTTTCAATTTTTTGAAAAAAATTTGTCACTTAACTAGTCTAATTTGGCTTCATAGATGTTTTTTCAATTTTTTTATGCAAATATTCAAAAATATAATTATATTTTAATGTTTTTCAAAAAAAAAATCATCCCGAACGTAGCCACATACCTTAAAAATTAACATAGCTACAATAAAAAGCTACATTATTCATTTGCCAAACGATGAAGAAAAGCTACTTCAATGGAAGCAACTTTTACAGCTGCCAGACTCTATTATGGAAGAATGCACTGAGCAAAGAGTTTTACTTCTTTACAAAGTGAACTAAAATTAAAACTATATGGAACTTAAAACTAAGTTTCGAAGAAGTAAACGATGCATCTCAAGTAAGAAAGATGCAAAACTGCCAAAATCGCAAGCGCATTATAATAACAAGTTTTAGCATTGAAAATTTGCCTCAAATTTTTATGTTTTTAAACATATTTGCTTGCACTGTAACGATGCAGTGAAGTGAATATGAAACTTACTTTTTATATATCTAAATTTCAATTATTGTTTTTTTATTTACATAGTGTTTTTCTACAATTTAATAAATATTATTGTAGAATATAGATATTTCATTTAGAATATTAATAATTTCATTTATATTATTTTTATTTAATTCGGCTCGTAGGTCATTTTTTGTTTGTGTTTTATGATTACACTGTTACCATTCCTTTCCAAGTAAAATTATTCAAAATAATTGCATTCTAATACAACCTAATTTAAATAATTAATCCCTCAAAAATTTATATTTCATAATAGTTTAACTAGACCTTCTGATAGAAACATTCGCGATATTGGTATATAGAGGATGCGCATACTAGAGGGTTAATATGCATATTGTAGCATGTTGCACGTCATTATAGGCAGTCAAAGCATTCCCTCTCAAAGAAAGCAAAATCATGGGTGTTCCATCATGATACAATATAACACACTTTATATTATAAATTACATATCATAACATTCCGAAACATTGACTGTAAGAAGATGAAATTGACATTGCAATTTAATAGAGAATACCTTAATTTATAGCAACACACACATGGCCACAGTAAAGGTTAAAAAAGATTATTAGATAGATAAATTTTTTAATATCCCCCCTACCCTCTTCTGTTGAACATGATAGCATTGGATTCAAAATCAGAAATCAAAGTGGCATAATCATCGAAATAAGATCGTATCTCCATTTTAACGTATGTGTAATAATAGCCAATAGAAATTTACTCAGTACAAAGGAACTATTTAATGAAATCAAAGGAAATGAGCTATAAATTTCAACATTTACAATCAGCATATTCCTCTGATTTCGCTGCATATATATTTTATCCCAGATTACGAATTTTTCTAAGCAGCAACGATTTTCAGGTTCCGAAAAAGTACATCAATGATGGCATAGAAGGTGGAAAAGTGGATAACTAAAGAAGTCATGTAACCCACTTTTACAATCTTATGTGAATGATGGCAAAAATGTAT
The DNA here is from genome assembly GCA_026543865.1 of Argiope aurantia. Classification (NCBI taxonomy): domain Eukaryota; kingdom Metazoa; phylum Arthropoda; class Arachnida; order Araneae; family Araneidae; genus Argiope; species Argiope aurantia. The sequence goes on from JAPMOR010026298.1 coordinate 289,484, forward strand.
GGTTAGAAAAGAGAGCTATTCCGACAGAAAACTAGAGGAATAAGTTCTGATATGTGTTTATCTGTAATAAAATAAGTCGATGATTTTTGGAAACAATAGAAAAATATTTCTATTATAGCATAGTAGTACACTTAATATTAGTGTTTAATGAAATAAGTTCAATTAATATTACGGTGGACAATGTAGACATACATTTAATTTAAATGCTCATACACATTCATTAGATTTTAAGAAAACATGTTTTCTATACCTTTTTATTTGAAATAAATAATGAGTACACAATTATTAACCATACTAAAATATTAATTAATTAATAAAATAAAAAAGAATGTCATCTTCTCAACTTTATTTTGACTTGTACACAAAGCTGCATTTCGTGTTTTATTTCTTCAACTATTGAAAATAATCTTTTTTCATAGATTCTTGATAAATTGAATCCAAAATTTTATGCAGATCTAGAAAATGTTGATATCAGAGCCACATGCCGTATTTCATTTATCTAGCTTTCTACATTTTTAAGTTATTGTGTTCACATTTATAGGAACTGAAAGATAAAGAATCATAATCCATTTGATGGATTTGACTTATTGCTCTTGACGTTTATTACATGACAGCATATGAACTCTATTATAAATTTTTTTCAGAGTGGATCATTTTAGATGCATTTAAATTATGTTTCGAGATATCGTTAAGGTTATTTTGGCATGATCAGAGTATGGTTAGATGACGAGAACGATGCCTGAATTGGAACTTAAACCTCTCACCCAGGCATTGAAGTTCTTTTATCAATTCCTTCCAAGGTCCATGTGTATTTAACGTGCATTACAACCGTTTACACGAAAACTTTTCGGTATAATCTGATTGCGAATCTGGAAACCCTGTGTTTCGGAGCCAAAACTTATCATCTATTCACCAGCGAGTTACAGACAAAAATAAGGCTTAATAGGAACAGATGAAAATAAAAATAAATTAAATACGGAAAGAATTCTAATAAATTTCGTTTCGAATTTGTTTTTGAAAATCAATAGGAGTGGTCTTCCTAAAACTTTCTCGCTTGCTCTCTAATAAAGGTATTATACCGGAGACAGCCTTGCATGAAATTGGTGTACAATAGTTTCGAAATATTAACCTTTGGCGTGAATTTAACATTTTTATGGAATCTTTCGTGTCATTCTTGGCGAGTTATTTGAGGAGTATTACCCGGCATGCGGTTAATAACAACCGAAAATCAAATCTGTATTTTAGATGCGTTTTTCCCTAATCAATTGAAACAAAAATTTGTTAAAAAGCTACACTTATAGTTACAAAAACCCATACTAAATTTTATATATTTAACTCATTGCATTTTGAGTTACAGTATTTATATACTTCTGAAAGTGCAACAACAGATTTGACCCAAAATTTAACGGGAGTCTACACTCTAGATGTTAAATGTGTGCGCCAAATTTTATTTATCAAGCTCTTTTTGTTTTGTAGTTATCATGTTGGCTTATATTCGAATAGTCGGACCGACAGACAGACTTCCTCGGAATGGATTTTGCTCAAAATCTGACAGAAATCTACAAATTTAGTGAAATGATCATATACCAAATTTCATCTGCCTAGCTCAAATCGTTTATGAGTTATCTTTGCCCCAAACAGACAGAGACCTATGGACAGTTTCCAAAAATGTGTTTTTAGAACTCATGGAGGTCTAAAACATGGAGATTCGCCGAAATCTCGAGTTCGATATTTTTTGACGATTACTATAGTTTCTCAATATTACGTATAAGATAAAGTAAAAAAAATCACTTAGAATATTCAAATTTAATTCTTGAAGTCTGATTCTTGTATTTAACCAGACTCACAAAAAAAGTTCTCTTTTCACTGCACAAAATATATTTAATCGCGTGTTGCCAGATCCGCGAATAAGAACTAACTAACAATGAAATCAACCTAATTCGTTTCGAAGGTGACTACTTTGTAACAACTTAATATACTTCACCTGAAATATCGTAGTCAAGTAATTCCATATAATTGAAATTTGGTAAATTTAGTGTTTCAGAACACCGCCTCCAACTATTTAGAGCAGCCTCGCAGTATAACCGAGCACGTTCTGGATTTTTTCAAAAAGGACGAACCCTTCTGTAACTTCCTTTTTCCTAATAAATGTCTTGTTATTACACAGATGCATTAGTCCAGTGGGCTGGGTTACTAATGAGTCAGTCAGAGGCATATTATTAGTAATGTGCTTGCAACACAAATTCCATGTTATTCACAAAATGCCTTTGGTGCCCGCGGTCTTTTCGAACACGCCTTCTGGAACCTATTACACAGACCGTGTCATTAGACTGAAATCATTTGTTGGATCATAATAAGCGTTGGATTTTGATATAATTACAGCGAATTCTGAAATTTTGTATCCTTCTATGCCCTTGAGATTATAAGACATAATATTTTACAAGCAGGAAGCTATTATATATATTTTTAATTCAGTAATAAAAATTTTTAAGTTCATTCCTATTAGTGAACTCAAAGTAAAAAATGTTTTTTTAATTAAAAATATAACAAAATGGTAAAAGTATGAGATACTGATAAAAATAAAGTAATCACGTGGGAATTCTAACTGCATCAATAACATATTTTATTTTTAATGAATATTTCAAGCCTTTCTCGATTTTTAATGCCTTACATTTCTACAATTTCTTTTCCCCATTCCTGTATTTGATATAAAATAACATTGTTCTACTTTCCAGTACATTAATAAAAAAACGTGTGTGTGTTTTTTTAAAAAAATTCATTTTCTACATTTTATTCTTTAACATTATTCATTTTCTTAAATATTTTACTGAATCTTAAAAGGCTTTTTCAAATCTATTATTATGTAACCACACTAATATTCATTTAACTTTTAATGAAAATTAATTTGTAATCTAATCATCAAGCTACAAACTCATTACAATATCGTATAGTCTTTTGAATAGTAGATCTACAAAATTTTACAAACCTGTAATATCTTGAAGAGAGAGAAACATCGACAACAATAATTTCATTTTTATAAGCAAACACGAATTAAATTTGTAAATTAAATAGGAGTGTAAGAATTACAGCTAACATATGGCAACAACTTTTAAATTCAATAGCTTAATTGAAATAAATGAATAGAAGTGAAGAGAAATTATTCATATGCTGTACTATTTTCGAACATTTAAATTAACAGTTGCCATTCAAACTCACATTAATTCTAAAAATTCAAAATTATTACTTTTTTTATCCGCAAAAATATTATTTCTCAATTAGTAAATTCATTTTAATCAGCAAATACATTTTTTAAGAATTCAATTGACTATATTAAATAAATAATCATCTTATTCCGTAATAGATTTATTTATCTCGTAAAAAACGCAGTCGATAAATTACAATTACAATTGCAATTTTATTTTTCCTTCAGTTTAATGAAATAATTTATTGTTTCCTTTTTTTGAAATCACTTTTTTTACAGAATGCTGCCAGATATGAATAAAAAAAATTTATCTTGAGAAAAGAGAATACGATATTTTTTGGAACGTAAAAATTAAAAAAATCGAAAACAAAAATAGAAATGAAAATTTTAATTATGGCAATTAAATAAACCAGCAGATGTTAATGCGTTTATATTTATTTCTTTATACTGGAATTTATATTGAACGTCGATTCGTTATTTTTATTATTATTTCTAAATTATTTAGGTAAAAAAATGAAAAATAAATAATTGTACGCATTTTACTTCCGCCAACATGATCCTTTTTCAAGCAATAATTCAATCACCAATAGCATTCTTTATTTTATTCAGTACAAAATGAATTTGTTAAACAATTTTGCAAATAAAATAATGAAGAATTTAGATAAACATGTATGAAATGACAGATTCTTATTTATATTGTATTATTATAATTCATTATTATTATTATTATTAAAAAGAATTTTGCCATGTTCTTGAACATGCTGTTTTAACAACCATTATTTTTTAATCACTTAAATAAAATAAGTTAAAAGTTAGAGCTCGAAATTTTTTTTGAATATACAAGCAAGTAAAAACAAAATCTTTTTTCGTCGAAAGATCAAGTCATTATCACAGGAAACGATCCATTTTATTTCCACAAATAAAAACAAGTTCTAAAATATACATTTTTAACATAAATCCTATTCTTGTGATGCAAATTTTTCACGCTTAATATTTTCGAAAAGTGTGAAATTTTCTTCTTTGGATTTGCGATGTCTTCACTAAAACATTTCAAAAACACTTCATCAATCATTTTGCGAAGAAGAAAGCAGAAGAGGCGGATGTATTTCTTTCCACATCGCTTCGACCGTCAAAAAATGTAAAATATGTTTCAAGAAAGAGATCAATCGCAAACATTCAGATGATTTTATTCTTCTTGATCTGTCAGAAGAGCCCGATTTTTTTCCCCAAAGAATACTTTGAATAAAATTCAATGTTTACTTTAGCACGAAACAATGCAGTTACTTAAATTTCTTTAAGAATGTATCGTTCCAGTTCGAATTTATATATCTCGATCAAAGAGTTTAAAGCATCCTAAAATCCCTAGGATACCTGGAAAAGTAGATATCTGTCATTCTTGATTTGTATTCTTTGTTTATACCTTGCTTTTATGTTCTTTTACTAAAATTTTCTGTTACCTAAACGCTGTTGCGTAGCCATGTCCAGACAATGAGTTCTAAAATTCAGTATTATAAGAGGATATATTCTGGTCTCGAATTCAGGATTCTCTGAGTTCAAAACTTGGACTATTTCCACCAGATCACTGCAACTAATATACCTGCAATTGAAGAAATTTTATGATTGATTTTTCTGTCTCCTATCTGAAAATTGTAATCTCGTGGGAAATTTAAAATGACAGATTGAATATGTATCAGATATTCTGCTGAATCTCGTCTCGAATCTATAATTCCCCGAGTTCGAAATTTGGGATTTCCCACCAGATCACTGCAACTAATATTTCTGTAGTCGAAGAATTTTTTATGACAGATCTTTCTGTCTCTTATCTGAAAATTATAATCTCATGTGAAACTTAAAATGACAGAATGAATATTGTATCAGTCTAATGTATGCGAAGATATGTATGGATTCACGAATCTATAATAGTCTAAATTCGAAGCCTTGATTTCCCCAGTAAACGACTTTTCTTACATACTATATGACAGAAGAATCCTTATTGCAGAATCACCATATCTTTTACCTGAACAATAGTATATCATGTATATATCTTCCAATAATTCAAACGGTCAAGCCCGTAGAACATCAATACATACGCATTTATATTTATTATCTTTATAATTTGCAGAGATGAAAAGTTTGTGATAGAGTTAATGTAATTTCGATATATTAATATACCATTTTAAAGCAAAGTGCACTAATGCCCTGACTAATGAGAGACCGACGTCTTTTTATCTAAACAGGGCTGAAAATTACTATGTTTGATTCTATGTTGACCTGGTGTACTTCAAAACCAAGCCATTGATGTAATAAATATATTAGTGTAGTATGCAGTGTGAGAAAGAATCTTCTAAAGATTTATTGTTTAATTTATCTTTAACCAGTTTTAATCCTTTGGCTCAAAATTACAATGTTTGCTTCTAAGTTGACCTGGCGTGATTCAAAATCAAACCATTGATTTATCATGTATGCTGTGTGAGAAAGATTCTTCTAGATTTATTGTTCAATCTATGCCTAAACGCTTTTAATCTTTTGAGATGTGGTGGTCAGATATCCTTTCATCATTGTGATGCGAAAATTTAGTCAAGATGTTGATATCTTTGCCATCTATATAAGGTTAACATTACGAAATTAGCCTGCAGATGGTCTTGGTGTACCTTCAAATAGGACCATTAATGTAATTAATAAATCATATATGCAGAGTGAGAGAGATTCTCTCCATGCACAGTGTTTATTGTCTCTTAATACTCTGTTGAGTGGTAGTCAAATATTTAGTCACTAGACCCATACCAACTTCCGTTTAATACCTTGACATACGAATTTATATAACTTCCTAATTAGATGACACATCGTATTTTGGACATTTGTTGTCATTATTAATATAAGGAGCATTTGACATAGTGAAGCATTTTTAAATGATTCTTGCATTTTTTGGCAACTTAAGTGATTTTGGCAAATCTGTCACTTAGTTGCATGCTTACGATTTTCTAAAAATACAGTAAATCGATACGTGTATCAGACACATCATTGTATGCGAAGTACTTATTGTACAAGTTTGAGATAATGATCAACTTTGTGAAAACTCTTTCTTCATTCTATTAAAAGCAATATAACTTTCAAAAAGGTAAGTGTTTAACAATATTTATACAAAAATTAGCAATCATTGCGAAATAAAATATCATAAAGGCATTGTGAAACAATATTTATAATCATTATTTAGAGATAATGATGCAGGTATGCATCATTTACGAAATTGTTTAATTACTCACTTAATTGGTTCATTTGTTATAATATCTAATTAGAAGACACCAGTCTCTGGAATGTTTTATAATTTTGACTCAAAAGATAATCCTTGGAATATTTTGGATATTTATACAGTCTACTAAATTTTTGTTTTGAATTATAACAACTTTCTTTGTTTATATGGGAATCTATTTATTACACTGTTTCATCTCGCATTAAATGAAAGGATTGTTATTTATATTTTTTAATTTTGGAGTTTTGTTATATCTGGTACATTGGCCATTGAGAATGAGAAATATGTTCGAAGCTGCTCATTTTTCAAAAAAAAAAAAAAAAAAAGATTGTATACGATAATGCAAAGATTAACCTTTAATGTACTTTTTTTTTGAGAAAGACGCAATTACTCTTAACAAATTTTTCCACAGTGATATTATGAAAAGATTATTTTACTTAATTTGGATTTATAGCTGATTTATTACTTAATGTGGATTTATAGAGAGTTAGACAGGTAAAATTTAGTACACAGATTTAACCTCTATAGTGTAGACTATTTGTATATTTATCAAATTTTAAACCAAATCCAAGAAAAGGTTGACTATCTGTCGGTCTGTACCCTCAGAAATATGTAAATGCGACAACTCGAAAATGCAATGATTTAAATAAAATTTGTATGTGATTTTGTTAATACAGGTGCAGTTCTGTATCAAATTTTTGTTTCAATCGGTTAAGAAAACCTCGTCTAAAACAAAAATTTGATCTTCGTATACTAACTATTAACCGCACGCCAGAAGTTAATTCCCAAATAACTCGCTAAGGAAGACACGATAGATTCAGTAAAAATGCTGGGGCCACAGTGACCTGGTGGTGAGGTCTCGGCTTCAGAACCGGAGAGCTTTAGGTTCGAGACCCGATTCCACCAAAGAACCGTCGTGTAAGCAGGTCCCGTTCACGCTAAATCCATTGGGGCCATACACCCTTCCACTGGTGTGGTGGAGAAAGGGGAGCCAACTCAGGTGTCGCCCTTGCCATCCGACAGCTGCTCAAAATTATAAGGTCCGTCTCAAAATAGCCTTAATATTGCTTTAAAACGGGACGTTAAACTAAACAGTAAAAATGCTATATTCAAGCCAAAGGTTAATATTTCTTAACATCAATACCATGCAAGGCGTTCTCCGGGATAACACCTTTATTAGAGAGAAAGACAATTTTGAGAGACCATTCCGTTATGATATCAGTTTCATCTTCACACAATTTTTCCTTCATTTTAACATTTTTGATTCAATTTGCCTTTGCCTAAATGCCTTTAAATATTAAGACGGAATTCAAATTCACCTATCAAAATATTGAATAGCGTTCTACTAATTCTATATTAGGATTTTCGCTTCCTTTTGTTATTTCTTAATATACGCATTTTTTTTTAATTTACAGAAAAACGCTTTGAGTTCAGGCTTTGAAGTAGTATCGCATAACAAAATGAATCTTTTTTTAAGAAAAAAAATACATTCCACCTTAATCCTTTACCAGACTAAAAAGTCAATGATTTGGGCGAAAACAAGTTAGTCATCAAAATCAGATAGTATTGAGAAATGCAAAACTTACGCGCTGAGTGATTGAAATATATCATGTGACAACAACAATCAAACCCATTGCTTACTTAATTTAACATTTTTTTAAAAAAATTATAAAAGAAAACACTAACTAGATAACTGAATTAAGCAAACGATTTCATTTTCATTCCGTTCTGTCTAAGATAAAACGCATTTTACCAAAGAATTTAAGAAAGAAATAAAATTCCATTTAATTGTTTACTTTTGTACATTCCTTAAAAGCATAAGCGGAATCTGATGCGAAACGCAGTATTGATTGTCCGGAACAAATTTCCCCCGACTGCGACTGTAACCGTAATTCCATCTGATGGGGAAACAAAAAACAAATGCAAACGTAATGAAAACACTTTATTTCCACTAAAATGTACACGTATGTAATAAAAACGCAAATTAATGAACTTAATTTAATGAAATCCGAACAAGAGGGGATAGAGCTAATTGAGAAAGATAAAAACAAAATATTGATTCTTTTTTTTTTTTTTTGATTGTTTGTGTTCCATTTTTTTTTCTGGAAAGAAAGTCTTTAGTTACTCCCAGATTACACGAAGTGCTCTTTACAAGGCTCTTAGAGCGTACTTTATGGAAATTATATTTCTCCTCTCTTGGAAGTGACGTTGTTTGAAGCATTTGCATACATAGAATAAATTTCTAAAGTAAGTTGTGATTTAAGAACTCGCTATTTTATTCTATTTGTGCGCGTAGGATGATTTTTAAGTTACTTTTCTGGTTTAATAAAGAAGTTAGAAATTTTACATCGGTTTTGTTTATTTCAGATATTTTATTTTTTGTTTAAATATTTATTTACTTGTCGTCTTTGGTGACGAGTCGATTCGGCTGGATTTATTATTGCTAAAAGTTTCGGTTAAACATTTTGTGTCATTTGGTTTTAATGTCTTTTTTAGCAAAATATTATTAATTCTAAACATACCATAACCAGTCAAATGGCCGATTATGAACTTTTGCATCGGAAATGCGCATATCATCTTATTGGTTTTGCACATTTGGCTTCATGACTTTTTCTAAGAATTATATACAAATAATATTCTATTATTATTTTAATTTGTATTTTGTTTATTTTGAGTAATACTTGTCTTATATCGTTATCTATCACAACTGATCAATTGACCGGGAGAACAATTTATTGCTTTATAAGGTTATCGGATCAGAAATTATGATGTAATGCATATTCAACGCATTGTATTCAGTTAGTTGCACATTGATTTAGATGGCAAATATGCCTGGATTTTGTAAAAGTAAACGAAAGACGATCATATCTCGAGACAAGATTTTTTTACTCCAGTTAGCAGTAGAACTTGCTGGCAGTTTTCGAGGAGCTCTTGAACAACCAAAAGAAAGAACAAATACAAAGCGATCGATGCCTAAATCTATCACAAGTTCTTATCAACGTAAGATTGTCAAATAGGATATTGCAGCAAAAATGAAACCATCAAAATTTATTCTAAATCAGAAAAATATGTTTGCGGAAAATGTACAATGGAAACACCCAAAAACTGAGATAAGCAATGAATTAAAAATTCTTATTCTTTGTGTTTGTGATACATAGAAATTGACAATATAAAATTTTGTTTAATTATAATGAAGTTAACTTGTTTAGTTCCTTTCTAACATTCATATTTCATACGTTCAATCAGGAAACATAAAGTTCAGTCATTTGACCGGCTGTGGTAGAAATGGGTACGTATTAAGTATTGGTATGTTTAGTATTAAGCTTCAAAATTTGAAAGACAAATAACTCATATTATTGTAGAAGTCTTCAATTTGTGTTGCACTATGAAAGAAAAACGAGTAAAATTAAATATGGAGGTAACCCCTTAAATGAAGAAATATTTTATACAATTATACATAACATATTCCTATAAGAACAGGTATATATCTTTTTATTATGCGGTAATTATTTTCAGAATAAAGAACAGGATCCGTATACTTTTCTATGGACTGTATCTAAGATATGTGACACTCACTGAAACTAAAGTTTTAATGCCAAAGGTAAAGTTTAAAAAAATAATGGCATTTAACCCTTCGAATTTTTAAAAGAATTTTTATTTTCATTTTAAAATTTGATAGGCTATTTGCTAACCTTTTCATAAACGAAGAATACAAAGAAAAAGTTACATTAAATTACATAATAATACATTTGAGTAATCGGGATAAGATACATTCGAGCAAAAAAATTAGATAAGTAAGATAAGATATACTCGAGTAAAAAAATAGATAAGTAAGATAAGATACACTCGAGTAAA
>JAPMOR010026298.1:299800-312422 GCA_026543865.1 Argiope aurantia
AAGATACACTCGAGTAAAAAAAATAGATAAGTAAGATAAGATACACTTGAGTAAAAAATAGATAAGTAAGATAAGATACATTCGAATAAAAAATTCCGAACTCGAAAATTTGACGTTTCTTCATGTTTCAAATTTCCGGAGTTAAAAAGTACATTTTTGGAATTATGTTTGTCTGTTTGTGAATTCATGAAATTCTTTAATGAAATTCATTTAAAGGAAGATTATCTGTGTGGCTTTTCGAGTCAAAGTGAACACGATGATTACGAAACGTACAAAGAGAAATGGATAAAATTTCGTAAAACGACAAAGAATCTAATGTGTAGATGTGTATAAAATTTTGAATCAAATCTGTCAAGGGGGTTGACAATGTGTTGGTCTGTACATTCGCATGTATGTGAAGGCAATAACTCAGAAGCGAGACAATTTAGATAATTAAAATTTGATATGTTTTTTTTCTTATTAAAATTTGTAGTTTTGTATCGGATTTTGGTTTCAATTAGTGGAAAAAAGTTTTCCAAAATTTAAATTGAGTTTCCTTTGCTATCCCACGAAACACAAAACTCTCTTTTTCAGGATTAAAAAAAAATTCTGTTGCAGTTCGCAGTTTTATCCAAAGTGCATAGTTTTACACAGGAAGAAGGTGGATAGGATTTTTATTAAAGTGTATGAGGAACAATTTAGGGAAGACTTCTCACTCCACCACAAGTGAATTTGATACAAAATCCACTCGAGTTTCTTTTAATCCTATTTTTCACAATTTCGTTTTTATAGAATTTTATCTGAATCAAGCAAAAGTAGCAGTGATAAAAAGACAAATTACAATAACAAGCAATACAAAAACAATATAGGATTTTTTGTGAAGATTTTTTTTTCTAATTGAAAGGATTCGGAGGTGAATGTTTGAATTTTTTGGAATTATTTTCAGTCAACTGTTAAAAAGTTTGAAGGCATTGCCAAAGACGAAATAAGATAAAAAAAGAATGAAGTATTCTAAAAAAACGCTCTTGATATTTGAAATAATGTAAGAACATACAGGCATAATAGCGACTTGTCTTCATTTTAGTTAGGTATGAATCCATTCTCATTCATGTTAGATCAAGAAATATTTTGAGAGCATTCATCATGTATTATTGAAAAGCATTGAAATTCCTATCAAATTTAATTGTATTGCGTCTCTCAAATTCAATAACTGCATGAAAAATATGTGGAAAATAGATAACTTCCTAGAAATTTTTTCGCATATTCTTCAAAATATATATTTGCTCCTCTCTTCTATTTAAAATTGTGAATTTTTGGCAGTAATATAAGGATCATGTGCTCAGAATTTCATTTTCCCCTGAGATTTTTGGGTGTTGAAGAAAATCGAATATACATCATTTTATTGATTATCATTCTATTGATTTATTTTAATTATTAAGCTGAAAATAATGACCCAAAACTACAATTTAAGAACGAAAACAGTTAGAGAATTTTTATTTATTTAAGCTATCGTGTTTTTGAATGTGACGTTTACATTCATGGGTAATTCCAGACCAACAGGTGGGCTCTCTTTGAGAGATTCAATTCACAATTTAAAGAGATCCACACTTTAGATGATTAATCTTTATGATAAATTTCATTTATCAAATTTGGAATTATCGGATTCATGTGCATGCAAATGTACAAATTGGTAAACGATTAACTCCTTGATAGATTTGTTCAAAATTTGATACAGATATATACTTCAGAGGAGAAATTTTTTAACAAATTTTCTATGATCTAAAATTAATGTTTTGTATTTGTCTTTTGATCGGACAGCCAGACAAAAGGACAGAGTTCCACTGAATGGATTTTGATAAAAATTTACATACCAAAATTCATCGCTCTAGCTCAATGGGTTTTTGAGTTATCCTGTTCACAGAGATAGAAAAACAGTGGCAGGTAGAGAGACATCATTTGAAAAATGTATTTTTTCGGACTCGGCGAGATTTGAATTTATGATTTTAAACAATCAAAAACTTTTGAGAATTCCTAACCGATTCAATATAAATAAGAAATTCCATAATGTTGATCAAAGCCTTATAAAAACGAAAGGAAATTGAGCAATTATCCAGTGTGGTAGGATTAGCAAAAGTATCTAAAAAAAAACTATTCTTCCAAACATTTTATCTCTTGCGAGTGTTTGTAAGAGGGATTTATTTCTTTACTTGCATTGCGTCAATATTTGAGAAATGTTTGTAAATTTGAGTTTGTTTATTTTCTTTTATTTTATAAACGATTTTTCTTTCCCTCCATTTTAATTAGTCTTCGTTATTTAAGTTTGTTTTATGAGAAAATAATCTATTTCAAGTAGCATTTCATACTTTATTTTCAATATATATGCATGCTCATTTTGATAGAATTAAGATTAATGTCCGGTCGCCAAAGGTGAATTATTTGGGTGCGAGTTTTCATTAAATGCAATTAAATTTTTTTTGTTACAAATCTAAAAGTTGTTTGTTACCTTTTTACTTTTTTGTATACAAAGTATAATCTCGAATTCGAATTTTTTTGACGATTTAAGTACTTTCTCTATACTTTATGTAAGGAAAAATAAAAATAGATTATTCGATTATTATTAAAAATATATTTCAATTAGTGAAAGAATGAAATTATGAATGGTTATGAACTTCTAGTTTATTTGCATTCTTAATTATTTGCGGTTATGAACTTCAGATGCACGAAATGCAATTAAGAATTTTAAATGTTTTAATATTTCTCTTACAAAGCATGGAGTTCATTGGAAACATCGCCATTTATACTAAATTGTGTATAAATAAGACATAATGGGTCCATAACTATTGCATTGCACTTACTGCAGGGAATGATCTGAAAGTGCACAAACTTCCTATATCGCTGAATGCGATACTGAATTTAATACGGCGTTTTAAGGGAACAAAAAATTTGGTGGATCGTCCATGAAATGAAAACCCATCCATGAATCCGAACCTCGTTGTAGAAAGTGTCAAAGAAGAACTGGCAACCAAGCATCAACGGAGAGTAGCGATGTTCATTAAGGCAGGAGAATAATGTGAATTCAGGAATCGTCGAGTATTTTGCATGGCACCTTAGATCTGTATCTATGTAAAATATAGGAACTTCACCAGTTACTGCCGGCATATACTGATAAAAAACTAAACTTTGCTACATGACCACTGGTACGAAATGAACGTGACTCACAATGGTTATGGATTAAGTCCACCTTTTTGAAAATCGTTTTTCTGTATCTGGCTGGAAACTCTATACTGGCACTGCATAATGCATTTTTTTGAGTGACCACGTTGTATCTACATTGCAGCAAAGGTATGTGTTACCTGTCGTCATCTTCATGCATAATGGTGCCCCGTCCGACTTTGCCCTTGAAGTCAAGACACTCCAGTTAGACGCTTTTACTGAAGACTAATAATTTGCCGAGTTAGAAGTTTAAGTGCTCCGCACAATCATAATTTTTAGTTGGCGAAATACTTAAAGTTTTGTGTGTAATAGAATTACAAATCCACTTTGGTCGAATTGAAAGATCGACGGACCGTCGATGGCATTGATGCAAACATGCTACATTCAGTTATAATAGGCGCAGTGAAACTTCTCATCTTAAGGCTCTATAGTAGTCATTCAGAATCTCTTTTTCTTTAAAATAAATGCGCAGTGCCAACCTATTATGTCGGTTACTTTTGAAATAATTTCATTTCTATTTTTGGAAAAAAGATCCAATGCTAATCTTATCATATTCGAGGAAATTAATTTTTTTCCAAGCATTATTTCTTTTATTGAGATTTTCTAAAGTTTGAAAATATTTATTACGCGCATGTATAAGTTTCAAAACTTAATTTAATTCGTTTTTTTAATCTAATTTCACTTCATGATATATCGGCAGAATAGAAAATAAGATTTTAAAATCCTGATTTTTGTCCAATCATAACATCAATCAGATCCACTGATTGAAAAAAAATTCTTGAAAAAGGAATTCGAGATCAACAGGCGATATTCTGTTTGTTTTGTAAAGTTTACAAAAATCTAAATGCGTTTTGTATGCGAAGGTTACGAAGTGCAGCATAAAGTTTAGAAAATTCATCTTAAACTGTTGAGGAAATTTGCAAAATTCATTAATTCAAAGAAAACTGAAGATTTATTCTATCGTTTAATACCAGAAAAATCATTTTTGTAAATACGTCAATCGATTCTATGATTTTTTATGATTTTTCATATGATCTTTTGAAGTTCATTTTTCGATAAGTTGTTTTTATATTGATCTGTTAATTCATCATATTCATTCCCGCTCCAATTCAAAAACGCAAGGAGTTAAAAAAATTTTAAAAAATGTATATAATCGTAACATTGTAACTGCAGACCTGTGACAAATCTTGAATTTAATCGGTCAAAAGAATGATATCCAATATGTATATTCAATTTCTTTCACTCTGCGACAAGTTGTTTAATTTAGTTGCATGAATTTCCCGTTTTAAAGCAACACTAGGGCTATTTTGGGACGGACCTCGTAAATTTGATCTGTGGTCAGATGATGAGGATGACACCTGAGCTGTCAACCCCCTTTACAAATTTCCACACCACACCAACGGGAGGACCACTATGCGACAAGAATACAAATCTACAAATTTAGTATTCAAAATACATATCGAATTTCATCGTTCCATCTTAATAAATTTTTGAGTTCAATGTTCACAGACAATTATATTAATAACAATAAAATATTTTTTATGGTCGAAACAGATCTGAAAAGTTAAAATTCTTCAAAATCTCAAGAGCGGATGGATTAAGGTAGTTCTCTTTGTACTTTTCATATAAGAATAAGTGAAAAAAGTTATACTTTTTCATTAGAACGGCACCATTCGTCAGGAAATTAAAATATTGACCTCTGTTGACACCAAGTGGGGGCGATAGCATATCGACAGAGTATAAATCATATTAAATATTAGAGAACCTGCCATCATCAAATTAAAATATTGGAGAGCCTGCCATCATCAAATTAAAATACTGGAGAGCCTGCCATCATCAAATTAAAATACTGGAGAGCCTGCCATCATCAAATTAAAATGTTGGAGAGCCTGCCATCATCAAATTAAAATGTTGGAGAGCCTGCCATCATCAAATTAAAATGTTGGAGAGTCTGCCATCATCAGATTAAAATGTTCGAGAGCCTGCCATCATCAGATTAAAATGTTGGAGAGCCTGTCATCATCAAATTAAAATACTGGAGAGCCAGCCATCATCAAATTAAAATGTTGATGTACCAACTGTACTATAATGTACCAACTTAATGTAAATAATTATCAAATACTTTATCATATATTGATTTAAAGCCATATTGGTACTAATAGTGCTAAAAAATTAATTTACATGTTCCTTGAGACTTAATAAAATAATAAGATTCACAAGTGAAAATGCTACTAAAAGTTATCAATATCTAATTTTCCTCTAAAAACCCTTTTTTATATATTA
Source organism: Argiope aurantia (assembly GCA_026543865.1). Lineage (NCBI taxonomy): Eukaryota > Metazoa > Arthropoda > Arachnida > Araneae > Araneidae > Argiope > Argiope aurantia. Next base: position 305,276 of record JAPMOR010026298.1, read on the forward strand.
GTAAAGCTTTACATTCACTCTGACTTTTATAAAAATGTATATACTTTATTTATTCCTGAGATTTTTATGTAAAGTGCCTGCCAACAAATAACTAATGATAGATTAGCTGTTGTTGAAAGCGGCACAACAGGAAAACTCACTTTTCAAATACTTCGAAGACACCATCATAATGCTGTGTGTCTCGGAATAAAATATTTATAAAGTTAGTGCTGCAAAGTTATCAATCTGTCACGCTACATAGACTTATTTATTGATGCATGGACCGAAAAATGAAAAAGAAATAGATTTTCTTCCTGATCTAGAGTAATTGTTAGCATCCGCAGTGATGAAAAATGTCACTTTGAGGAATGAAGGTGAATAATGCTGAGAGAATTCTTTATAGAAAGAAATAAACAAATATTCTATGAATATTTTATATATATTATATATATATATATATTTAATCTAAAGAAAAGGTTATCAATTTTTGTGTTTCATTCACTCTAACAGCTGAGACTATCTGCTAGTGTCTTGAGGCCACGGTTTCATTTAATCATATTAATTAACAGGAAACCTAGAATTAATCTGGTAGCAAAAGTCTGAGCTTCAGGAATAGAGATTTGCAGATTTCAAACCTGTTTCCTCTAATATTCCAACTTAATTTTGAGGCTGGTTCATATTAAATTTTGGGATCCAGGGTCAAACCTCCTACTTAGTGGTTTCGAATGTTAGATAAGGAGAGACCGATAGAAATATTGTTCTTCTCATCAACGTCTAAAATTATGGAACTTTACACCAATGAACTTCATGTTGTTTGAGAACAGAATAATAATATGCAGGGCAATTATAATTAAAGCTGCAAGTTCAAAAGGCTGTAAAGAAAGAACCACTGATCAGAAAGACCTGATATTTCATGCAAATATACGTGAAACAATGAGAATTTTATTTTGATAGAAGAAAAAAATAGTTCAAAAGTTGACCCATAGATGGCATCGTACACTCCATAAGATGCTAATTAAAGGCCATTACATGTTGTTATGGCACTAATATATATAATATAAAGGTTTTTAAGTGTTCCTAGGACAAAGACCGTAGGAAAAGCAAAAATGAAATAGGATTTAAGATATTCCTATACCAAGAATTATAGATAAAGTATAATTGAAATGAGTTTTTAATTGTCCTTAGATCAAAAACTTCTAAAAAACGCAAGAATTGTTGAAAGCATCAAAAAATATTGGCGACAACTTGTTTAAGGAATGCTCAATATGATGTCCAATGTTTCTTCTTATAAGCTGAAAGCGCACAACATGTTCCACGGCAGATCGAAGTATTTCAGTGGTGATATTGTGAATGTGTTGCGTAATGTGCATTTTCCATTAATTTATGTTCGTAATCGGATACCCGTACACAAAATCTTTTAGGAAATCCCGCAGCTAGAAGTCGCATGAGTTAAAGTCAGGTAATCGTAGCAACCAGGCTGTTGAGAAAATAGCAATTAATAATCTATCATTTCCAATACGTAGATTCAGCAACTGCTTCACTGATGTTCTAATGTGTGGAGGAGCTTCTTGTTTAGACAAGTCAGTAGGAAGCAATTCCTAAACATAATTAATTTTGAATGGATAGCAATGAAGGATGGATGATTCATAAGGTTTTACGAACCGTATTAACAGGCATGTCTAAAGTTCGGGAAATTCTCATTGTAGTGGACGTTCCCGAAGCCCTGCAATTGGCGCTTCCTGCAATAGTGTAAAATGCAATGTTGTAATTGCATTTTACACTAACATCATCAATTTAAGTTAGTGTAAAAAGCGATGCTACATTTGATGCCAAATAAATTATCTCTTTGAATTATCAGTCATTTTCCTCAGACCGAATGCAATTATCCTACCAGAACCACTTCAATGTTAGGAATTTCTTCAACGCATCTGCAGCACAATCATAGTTCTTATAAGAAAGCTTCACAAGCAGAGCCCGACCTTTCAAAGATCGAGTCATGACTGCCTTCTCAGAAAAACATAACAGGAATTACTAGTATCCTGCCTTTTTGCCACAAATGGAATTTGCAGCATGAATTTGCAGTCTTTGAATTGGCATCTTAAAATTAACATATATTTAAATATGCTATCATATTATGTTTTAAATACATGCTAATATATTTGAATATATTAACATGTATTTAAGTTAATATATGTCATTTCTAGCATCTTATGACGAATAACAGTGCCATCTATTGGTTAACTTTTGAACTATTTTTCTTTCGCAAAACAAATTCTTATTGTCTTCATATAAACTTAGATTAAATATCAGTGTATTCTGATAAGTGGATTTTTTTCTCCTGGAAAGTAGAATTTTATTGTTAATCTCTATGTGCATAAACATTTTAACAAAAATCTATATTGTCTGAAAAGAAAGCATCTATTTTTTTTTATCTTCAGCATTTTTTTTCTACTGGATTCAACTTACAATTAACCATGTCTTTAATTCCTTGTTTCGTGACAGATAAGAAATGGGTGTTTGTTGTCAATGATAAAAATTTATCTTAGACTTGATTGCACCTCAGAGGAAGGAAATTGTATTATTATAAAAATGTCTTGATAAGTTTTAGACAAATGTTTAAAGTAGTAAATGCAAAGGTGTGCATGATAAAAGCATTTTATTCTGGAACTTTTAATGTTTCTTTCCCCACAAATTTATCTAGGAAAGACAGTTACGTATACTATTTAAGTTAAGAAGCTTTTACTAACTGTCTCGAAGAATTTCACAGCCTAATTTACGATATGAATGTCGGCGGTCAGTTTCTATTTCAGTCCAATATGCTGCTGTATTCCATTGAAATCGTTCTAGTAGTTTGAAAAGTCTTTATTATGGCATTAAGATTTGAAATTTAATAATCCGCTTAAGAATTTTAAAGCTAGAAGAAATTTCCGTAGTTTATAAGTCTTAACACAGCTTCGAGTTCAAGAAGGTTAAGTGTAATGATAGTTAATTGTTTGAAATAGCTTTAAACATATTTTGCAAAATATTTGGGTTGTTCATTAATTTTATTTTGTTAGATTATCATTGTAATACGAAAATACGTTACTTGATGAATATTGACCTCTTCTTCGGTTAGTTTTTTTCTAGTTCCCAATTGCATGATAAATTAGGTTGTAATTTTAAATCAGTTTTGAATACGTAGGAAACTCGAATTCTTTATGGATTATAGACTATATCATTTCGATATTGAATTGGAGACTTTGGAACATTAAGGTTGAGGGAATGTGATCTTATTTTTGCTTTGTACTTGGTTTAATCCTTTTGCCATCCTCTCCTGTCCGCGAAAATTTCTATTTTTCCTCTGTTTTTCTAAGCACTAGAACAAACAAAAATAAAAAAAAGCATTTTAAACGTTTTAAAGTTTTAAAATGTAGAAGAACGCTTGAAGAGCATTACTGTCGCCCTGCAGAAGTTTCACTTGAACGCGCTGCACGCGTTATAACGACGAAGAGGTTAAAATTATATAAGCAGAAATTTTTCTGTGCATTCTTTCAATCATTCTCCTTTTTGACGCTTATTATTTTTTATTTACTTACATCAAAAGACAATAAATGTACTCTGGGGTTCACATCTGCGAATAGCATCTAGTATTCTCGAAAATCCCGGGAAAAGCTTGTAAAAATTAGTTTACTTGTAAAAAGCATACTTCTAGCTTTATTTTTGCATTACTCGCCGGAACTATGAGAAAGGGAACAAAGAGTAGTTGTAACAACATTACTTTCATTATTACTTTCTCGCATACGTAGTCAATAGAAAGTATAGTAATCATCAAAAAATTCGAACTCGAGATTTTGACATATCTCCAAGTTTTAAATCTCCTCGAGTTCGAAAAACACATTTTTGGAAAATGTCCGTCTATCTGTCCGTATGTGCCAAACATACATTAAAAAACTCTTTGGGTTAGACGGTTAAAATTTGGTATACGGTATTTACATCAAATCTGCAGAATTCTATCAAAATTTTGTGTAAAATCTGTTCAGAGGAAGTCCATCTATCTGTCTATTCATATATAAGTTAACACAATTATTATAAAACTAAGAGAACTATATCGATAAAATTCAGTACATAGATTTAGCATCTATAGTATATATACCTATTAAGTTTTGTGTCAAATTCAACGAAGGTTTGATCGTCTATCGGTCTGTAGTTTCAGAAACATGTAAACGCGATAATTGAAAGCCGCAATGACTTAAATATATCAATGATTTAATATATTGGTGCGGCTTAATACACTTGTGTGACTTAAATATATAGGTGTAGGATTTTGTGACTACAAGAGTAGTTTTGAGTCAAATTTCTGTTTCAATCAGTTGAGAAAGACATGTCTAAAATACTAATTTGATTTTTAAATCTATTAGCGCATGTTAGAGATTAATCACCGAGTAACTCGCCAAGATGGCACGATATATTAAATTCAAGCCAATGTTTAATATTTCGTAATTATTTGTACGCAAGTGCCATGTGAGGATTTCTCTGGCAAGTCAAGTTTATTAGAGTGTGTGGGCGAAAGTTGTGGAGAGAAAACTCGAGCTGGTTATCATAATCTGTTTGTTTTTGTTTTTATTTGCTTGCACTTCCATTCTTCTTTAATTACAAACACTACACAATATAAAGAAAATTACATCAATTTTTTTTGTAATAAATGTGTTTAAATAAATATTTTATTACTCTCCAAATATTGATAGTAATATTTTATTACTATCAATATTTTATTACTTAATATTATTGTCCAGCATTCTAGTATAAGCATTATATGCATTAAATGGAGTCAAAATGACTCCATCTTGAACATTTACGTCTATGGATAACATCAATGAATGCAATAATTTTAGTATTTAGTACAGTATGTGCCAAAATATATAGTACTGAAATGGAAAGATAAACAAAATTACATTATTGTCATCTATGAGCTTACTTTTCCCTCATACATACATACATACGCACTATTAGCGTGTTGATTTACTACGGTAAGCATAATGTAAATGTTTAAAGTGTACAACGTCTCGCTGTAGAGAGTGTTCATATCATTCACGCAGATTCTCAAACATATTCTGAAACAAAGGTTGTTGCTGACTCATGCAAAATAGATGATTTTCTCAAGTAATGCAGGCACAGTTCTTTCTGAATTTTCATAGTTGAAGACACTATCCTTTAACATTTCCTATAAATAGGCATCAGGTGGTGTAAGATCGGAGAAATGAGATGGGTATGGGAACGTGAAATGATTCGTCCTAGAAAGTTTTCCTGCAGCATGGTAGAGATTCACGAGCGGTATGGCTGTTCTCCCCGTCCTGTTGACAACATTGTCTATTCATCTGAAAGTTCCTTGCACGACAAAACCTTCTCAAATTTTGAAGAAATGGCTCGATCCCTTATTAAACTGTCTTATTAAAGTTCTCTTGGGATTGTTCTGTCATCTTTTTCAAAGTCGGTCCACCTTCACGACAGCTTCCGTATGAGCGGAAATAACGTTCAACTATAAATACTTTTTCCTCCGTCGAGAGCCCATTTCTAACAAAAACTTCACAACACAACTTCCTTTTCATTACTGCGAACACGTGTAGCTGGAGCTACGCCACGTCTACAACTACAACCACGAAATACACGAGTACTGTATATATTGGTGAATACTGTATTTAAATATTTGGATGCAACAATCAACATTAACAGCATACATCAAATAATACAATACCCTTATAAAATATACGGCAAATAATATTTTTGAGGTTTGTTTCAAAAAGATGAGTTAACAGGAGATAACTGAATATAAAATGTCATGATTTTTTATATGAAACGAAAATTAATGAAATTGGATCAGTAGTTAGGGTTAAGAGATTAATTACTTAATTTGACCAATTATCTATATATATATCTATATCTATATCTATACTTATAATAAAGCTCAATGTGTGTGTGTGTGTGTGTGTGTGTGTTGGCGCTCTACAGACCAGACCATTCAACCTACAGCTACCAAATTTGGCACGTGTATACCTTGGAGGCCGGGAATGTGCACCTGGGGGTTATTTTTTCGAATTTTTAACTAGAATTTTATTTATTTAAAAATTAAGCGAAATTTTGACGTGTTTCTGCTATAACTGCCGAAAATATTACCGCACAAAAAAGATTTTTACATGAAGTTAAAGATCAAAAATTTATCTTTTAAATGATACTACTGTTTTAATCTTAAAATTAAATTTCTATTTTTAATGAATTTTTAAATAAATATTTTAACTATGTTTTTCAATAATTTTTTTCGTCAAAAATAAAAATGAGGATTAAGCACGTTTCGCATTCATGAGAAAAAAAAATAGCTTTTTTCAAAGTGTTGCCATCACATTGATTAAAGCTCTAACTGAAAATAAATTAAATCTTTTTGGAAATGAAATCTGCAAAAATATAATTTTCGTCACGTGTCTGTAGGAAATGAAACAAATATGAAATATTATTTTTTCTAAAAAATAAATTCAAGAAAAATTCTTTTATGATCTTTTACACTCTCTATGTTATTAATCCAATAAATAAGTTTTATTTTAAGGCAAGTTTTGTTTAATATGAACAAGATATCCATTCAAATCATGGCCACACAGCTAATTTGTAAACCTTTAGTAAGACAAAGATCTGTTGCGACATAAATCGTAAATATTTTATTTAAAAGTAGCAAACGATTATTTTAATAATTATAAATTTTATTTTGTAAATAGTTGTAAAATTCAGATTGGCAACAGTGATATTTTTGGAACTTTTAATTTGTTGTTTAAAAACGATGCTAGAATTTTGAATGAAAATAAGTTGATGTAAATTTGATAATATTATCAATAATGTAATAAGATTTAGTTTCATAATAAGTTTGTCTGCATTCTATTTTTGTTGACGCACGAACACAACAGATTTACTAAAATGGTTTAAATAGAAAAATGATTATATTTTATGTAACTTAATTCAATAAATGCTCTAATAAATAACGAATTTTTGATTTTACATAAAGCTTCTGCTGTCGAAATCACGAATAACAAAATGCTCTTGAAACACTAATATTTTAAATAAAAAGAGTTAATTTCCATTCAACTAAATCAATCACTTAAATTGACTGATTTATGAAAATTTAAATATCACTATTCAATAAAAAAAA
>JAPMOR010026298.1:312522-362700 GCA_026543865.1 Argiope aurantia
ACATTCATTCATTTATTTAAAATTTGGTGTGTCCAGAATATTTCTCAGAATATGATACCTTACTGCATTAAATTTAGATTTCATAATTTTTGAAATATATTTATAGGCTGGAACAAAATATTATTATTGATTTCATTTCAATCCTTTTGAAAGCAAAACTAAAAACTGAATTTTATGCTAAATCTGAGAAATTTTTGTTGAATTATTCTTTGAGATATTACATAAATTATCAAAAATATTTTGTAGTTCACATAAGACTTAAATACCGAGATATTTTGTTTGCAATACTCATATTCAATAATAATAGTAATAAATAAATAGCAATAAAGATGATAAATAAAATAAAACACTTGGTTTTATTAAAAAATATCTTTATATTAGTTGCAATTTCATCATTTTCACTTTAAATTAAAGTTGACGTTTTACCGGAAATGACAACAAATTAGCAAAATATATAGAGTAAATTGAACGAAACGATCTAAACAACAGTATAAGTTTGGTATGACTATCAAAATTTGAAGATTAAAATTGTTTTGTTTGAGAATCTATTAAGAGACCAGTTACTTAAAATATTTAATTGAAAATTGTAGCGAGCGGTAATATTAGCGAACCGGCTGGTCGCCAAAGGCGGCTAGTAATACAATAAGTCATACATCAAATAATACAGTTTTTGACATTTAAATTGACAGTGAAGACTAAGTAGTAATTAATTAAAAAGATAAAGATTTCTTCATATGTTTAACGACCTACGATGGAAAGGCGTGCCATGCATGTTGAGATCACAGTCACTTTTGTCACAGAACGCTGACTACATGCTACACAACACATGTCAGCGGGCCATTGTATCAGAAATAAAAATGTTTGCGATCCATCGATTCAGATTGTTTGCTGGAATACAGTTTACAGCAACACAGTCTTAAATAGAAAACTAATTCATTTTAAATATATAAATCTTTCTCCGATTTTTATAAGGTATTAGACGCTTTGTGTGACTTCGCTGCAAGTTACAGTGAACTGTTTTGGCATACACACCTGTGAATTTCGTGCCACAATAAGTGTTAAATATTTAAGATATTTTTTGCCTTTTGCTGCGAATACTAGCTGTGTTTAAGTTTATTTAAATCTTTTAGAAGGATTATAAATTACCTAAATTGAAGGAGTTGATAGATGTGACAGGTTGTATGCAATTTTTCATTAAAAAAACAATTTTTAAAAAATCAGAAATTTAGGGAATTCGGGAGTAGGTGGTAAAATAAGTTCGGAGAAAATAAGCAGTAGTTTTTTTTTAGTTTTTTATCACAAATACATTATCTTCATATTCGTTCGTTACTGTGATCAGAAGTCAAAAAGCATGTTCCCAATTATCCCATATTTTCTGAGTTAACTGAAAATGTATGCTCATCAAAACTGGTATCACTTAATATGGTTAATAAAATAATTTGTAAAAAAAGCCATTGTTTAATGGGTCCTTTAGAACATGATAATTCGGACCATATACATAAAGTGTGGAATATATGTAATGTTATTAAATTTACACGGTTTTTATGACTACCACAATTTAATGCTTACAAAAAATTTTCTTTTAGAGTCATGACCCCATCAGCGGTTTAATTAAAAACACACACACAACCAATATTACTGGCAAACGTACTGGTCGCCAAAGGCGGTGAGTTAAATACATACACACATACAAAAAGAAAAGAAACATCCTGAATTGTTACTAGGGAATCGTCTGTAAATTTTTCTAAATCTGTCCACTTCATTACAAAAACAATGGCAATCATGATTAATAAATAACATCAACGAAATATGAACAACTAGAAAATGATTACGGACAATTGCGATAGAATTCCACAAATGACACGATTTCCGATTCCTCTGGGACTCAAAATTTATCTTCGACGGGAGGATAAAAAAAAAGAAATAACTAAAAGCGTCTGTTAATGCTTCCAGCGCTGCATGCAATTAGAAAAAAGAAACTTTATAAATAGGCATTTACACTGTATAAAACCTCTCTCATTTCAGTGTTTGGAGACCCAATTTAATATTCCCTTTTTCTTATCTCTTCCGTTTTAGCAAAAGAAAAAAAGATATAGGGAAAGGAACGGAGAAAAAAAAAGAAATAATCTAAGGCAATCCGATAAATTCTGGTAAGACTCCCAGCCAATTGTTTCGGCTGTTAGATCAAAAAGCGTCGACTGAATACAGGCACACTATAAAGAAGGCAAAATAATAACTTGAAATTCCCAAAAGATCGGAGAGTGAGTGGGTAGAAAATTAGCCATTGCCAGCGAAAATTGAAAACAAAAAAGAAAGAAAGAAAGAATGAAAATGAAAAATGGAAGGAAAGCTTGGGTATTTTTTTATCTTATAAAGGGAAATCGTTTTTTTTTTTTTTTTTTTTTTTTTTCCTTTCCGTTTTTTGAAAGCAAGGCATCCGTCATTAGACTAGACACTTTTGTTTCTAACATTTTTACTGAATCCTGATTTTGGAAGAAGGGGGAAAATTTTCTCAACGTAATTGAAAAGGAGTCAGTAAAATCTCGAAAATTCTCGTTTTAATGAGATTTTAAGTCGGATTCCCCGATTCGAATTTATTTCGTCGGATTCGTCTCATTATCCGAATGAGAGTCGGCAGCAGACGACTCCTGAGGATACCTTCCTTCTCCACTCCTCAACTCCACTCCAAATTTGTACGTTCCTTCAAGGAAATGCTGGCTTCTAGGAAGGGATGTATTTCTCAAAAGCACTAAAAATCCTTCTGGCTATAGCATATGGGTAATATTTTCGAACTTTTTTTTCGCTTCAAGAAACTTGGATTTAATTAATGAACTTTATCGTTCATGATTTTTCTGACAAGCGAACAAATAATTTAAAACAGAAAGAAAAACAAAGCGATGGAGAATTCGAATCATTGTTTTCTTCCGTTTTATATGTGCAAATTTTCATCTTTAGAAAAGAAAACAGTACCACTTCGTTAAAATACATTAAAAAAACTATCTTCTTTTAATTCAAGTTCCGTATAAATATGCTGGTATTATATTTTGTCATAAAACAAACTCTCTAGATTAAGTTTCCTATCTGTGTAAGTTAAGAAGTCCATTAATATTTATTTTTCTTCAGCATGCTCATCTAGAACTATAATAGTTTTCTTTTTTTAACAACGCATTATCTACTCGTATTGAATATAAACACTAACTTAAATTATGTAATTAAATATGTAAATTTTAACGTATTTTCTACTCATATTGTTAAGAATCTGTAATATTACTTTCCTGTAATATTAATTTCCTCACTGACTAGGGAGACTTACTAATATTCTTAATCCATGCTGAAGGGATATTAAGTAAATGATTCCTAAGCTTGGCTACAAACTTGGTGACCATTTAGTGAACGAATTTAATGATACTGGTCTGCAAAAAAGAAAGATCTAGAAAATGCAGGAATTTCGGCAATATCTCTGTTAAGACTCCAGAAAATTCAATGTCCTACCAATGGTAAATCTGTAGAAAAGCGAGAAGTTAAAAGTGAACGAATCCAATTGATTCTCTTTTGGAATGCTTGTTCCAGAAAAAGCTTTCCAATTTTGCATGTTCAGCTTTGTAGTGATATTTTTTCACTTAGTGTCTGATAGTATATTGTTAATTTCCACCAGTACTTCTTTGTGGAATAAAAAGATTTACCCTTCTATTGAGCTAATATGATCTTTTATATCGTATACACACTTGACGTCTTTCACAATGGCATATTTTCCAGCGGAGGCAACAATGCACAAACATATAGTTCAGTCAAATTGTCATGAAAACATTTAAATAGATAACAGTAGCTTTATTGGTTTATGTTATTTGCGTTAACTTTAAAAAATGAGCCTTTGTATTTACTACCGCATATCGAACCAAATAAGGAGGAGATCAAAGACAAAAAGTGTAGCATCGAATTTTCACGTTTAGATGTAAAATCTAATAAGCTGAAAGGAAACATTTAATTAGAATTACAAAGGCCTTCATAATGAATAATTGAATGTTTATATAACTTAAATAGGCAAGGAATAAATTCTTAAAAAATATATTTAAATAAGTTTTTATTGATTCGAGTTGAATTTGTAATTTCACTTCAATATATGCTCTTCAAAGCGAAATACCTGGTGAAACATTTAGATAGATATTTGCATTAATTGCGAAAAGTTTAATTTAGTGGGTGAAAATACCATAGCACAAAAATGTTTATAAATATAATTTTATTTTTCCGCATTTGTAGCAGAAACGCTATTCTCAAAGTATTGCTCTACCATTTCATGTGGCATTATTTTGGTAGATTTTCAAGTAAATGAATAAATAATATCAATTAAATTTGAAGAAAAGCTTGATTTATGGCAAATAATTCTAGAAATCATTAAATAGTAATATGCAGAAGCTTAGCAGCAATCGAAAAAGACATTCCAATTTAATAATTATTGCAAAATATTAAATACATAATATTAAATCTAAACTTAATTTTCACATTTTTTTCTGTTTTTTGTTGACTGAAAATATTCTTTTCAGTTGGCGAATTCGGACAAAGAAGTATTTTCAGTCCTTTTTCTACAAATCTGTTTTTTTTAAATTAAATTGAGTATTTCCAAAAATAATTCAGATATTGTTCTATAATCTTTATTAAATATTTAGTTCCAGCCAACACATATTTAAAAGGGATAACAAAACTTTTATTATTTGGAAAAAAAAATTATCAATTCAAGCTTTTTAAAATTTACCCCTGATCTTATTAAACTATTTTATTGTTCTATAGTGCATTGAAAAGGCCGTTTTAATACTCAATAACAGAATTGAGAATTCTAACACATTTGAAATATTTATTAATCTCTTTGAAGCAATATTCTGATTTATCTGATTATATTAATTAAAATACCGGATATGTTTAAAGGAATCTTTTGTATGAATATCGAGTTTTGTTTCATATGCAACTCAAGGCGATTTTTTCAATCGAATATCAATATATTTTTTAAAAACATGTGTTCACGCTCATATATATTTAAAAAAATATAGCAATGAAATGCAACGACAACGTCGTGATGTTTCGGAGTTCGGCGATGTGACAAAATGGTCACAAGCACCTCCACATCATAATTGGGAATAAATACTTTAATTTGTTAAGTTTAGGGAAAAGTTAAAATTGATTGATACTTGTTTAGACGAGCGCAATAAAGCTCTAACGTCATGAGATTTGGTAATTAATTATTATTATTATTATTTATGATATAATTAATATATTAAATATAATATAAAGATTATTTATGGGTTAAAAAGAACTTTAATGGATTTACGTTGCATGTGCCTTTTCTATGGGAGCTGGATTTAATTGGGCTGTTTAAAAAAAATTCCAGAAAAATTGTTCGCGCGTGTAGCTCATCGTAGCTATTAAGGCCTAAACAGTAATAATTTTGAGAATTTTAAGCCTCCAGATTGGCAACAGAGTTAAGAAATTCTCAGCTTTTTTACAGCTGGGAAATTAATGTAAACATTATCAACTGCAGCCCTAGGTCTTTTCGTAGAGCTGGGTAACGTTGGATCGTAGGCAGGTATTTTTAGTAGCTCGTTGCGAATCTTAATTGTTGTTCTTTTAATAAATTCCGAAACAGGTTCGATTTTAAGGTGTTATGTATTATTTTTCCTCTGACATACCAGGGTGTGACAACAATTTTCCTCAGTTGTCTGTTTTGAAAAACTTGCAATGAAATGAATCATCGTAGAAAAAACACCATTTTGATAAGGTTTAGTGGAAGACTTGGAAAATAATAACCTGAAGCTGTTTGATTTAAGTGGTACTTTTAAGGGGTTATATTAATGCTTTGACGTGATTAAACCAGCAGGGAGTCTTTTCCAATTTTTCTCTCATTCCTAATTGATATAATTATTACCCCCCCCTCCTCCACGCAGCATAAAAATTACGCATAAATTTCTTTCATAATATAGTTATAAAACTCGAGTATGCATTTGGGAATCTTCTTGTTGACAGATTGTCATTACATTTCCATGCATGCAAGTGCACAGAGCAACAAACGGTTAACCTATTGACAGATCTACCTTTTAGATAGAAAAACTAAGAACAGATTTTTATCCATCTAGCGTCTTGTATTTTGAAGTTATCATGTTCATTTGTACAGATCTCATTCAAAACTTGATTGAAATCTAATTTGGTATGCTGTTAAGAATAAGATTATATACCATATTTCATCCGTTTAGATGAGAGAGGTATTGAGTTTTCGTGTACAAATACAGACATTCGTAATTTTAACCAACGGTCCTAGTATTCCCGAAGTTTTTCGCATACTCTCCATTTAGGGTCGCACCTCTTTTGCCAGCATAAAATAATACATTGTAGTGAAAGCTTATAAGCCAGTTAACAGCTACGCTGTACCAGTTAACAGCAATTGCTTTTGTATTGAGTTCATGTTACTCGGCTGCAAACCACAAGGTTACAGGTTCTATCCTCGTTCATCCCAACATGGTGACCCAGAAAAGAGATCTCGCAACACAAACGTATAAGTAAACTTCAAAACTTTTAACCTTCGTACAGTTGTTGTGGCGCATTCTACCCACAGCAAACCAAAGTCGTCAGATTCACTTGACGCAGCAACAGCAACCACACACGCCCGCCATAACTCTTGGTGCTTCTCAAATGCTCAAAGGGTATGGGCGCATTAGATTCAACAGCTCAATACATCACCACTCAACAGCCATATCGTTCGTCTCACCTCCGACTCACTGGAGGGAGAGTCTGTAGTGAAAGCTTATAAGCCAATTAACAGCCACGCTGCACAGGCAATCGCTTTTGTATTGTGGTCATGTTACTCGGCTGCGAACCACAAGGTCCCAGGTTCTATCCTCGCTCATCCCAATTCGCCACAAGACTTCGGGTAGAGCCACAAATGCCGTATAAAATTAGTGAACAGTAGTCATGAAATACATATCGTTGGTAAGAACCTAACATTTTTACAGAATCTATCATGCGAATATATATTTTGAATTTTTTCCCCCTATCGATTGAAATCAAAATTTGGCACGGAACTACAGTTGTAATCACGAGATAAAATACCGAATTTTATTGATTTCAGACATTCTGTTTACGAGTTATTGCGTGTACATGCATGCGAAAGTATAGACTGGCAGACGGTCAAACCTTTACTAGATTTGGTTGAAAATTTGATAAGAATCAATATTTTAGACGCCAAATCTGTGTACCAAATTTTATCTGTTCAGCTCTTCGAGTTTTGAAGTTATTCAGTTCACTTGTGATGGAAACAGCCAAATAAACAGATTGCCTTTGAATATATTTCGTTTAAAATGTGATATAAATCTACAAATTTGATCATAATTCTGTATACTAAATTTCAGGTGTTTGGCTCAAAGCATTTTCGAGCTATCGAGTTCAGAGACAGTCAGAAAGACATGATGCAAAAAAATGGGCCTTACGATGTCAATTATGTTTGAAACATGAAGACTCGTCATAATTTCGAGTCCAATTTTCTTACGATTACATTACTTTTTCTTTATATATTTAATATACGACTGAAAAATAACTAAATGAGATTGAATTAATGTTAAAAATCTAGTGAGTTTTAACAATAATTCGATTGAATTAGTGTAAATAAATTCGATTGAATTAGTGTAAATAAATTAAAGTAAAAATCCCATTTCATGAAAATCCTTTTATTTTTTTTCATAATAAACATTACCAAAAGCAGTTTATTGCAGAATAAACCGCAAATATTTTTCTTGGTGCATCAGTATGATTAATAGATTATGATATAAAAATGCAATGTAAATACATGCAATGACGCTTCCATTTAGTTGATTTCAACATCAGACACAAAAAAGAAGATAAAAACGCAATTTCATTTCCTGATAATAAACACCGATCCATAAGAAAAAACACATCTCACAAATGCGAACATCCATATTAAAATGTCCCACCTTTTCAACAGGACTAACAGCCTCTCTAACAAAGCAACAATCAGCCTTAATGGAAGTTAGGAATTTTACAAAAATGAGCGGGGAACACATAACATCTTAGTCTGGTCTTTATTTTTTTTAATGGAAAAGTGTGAGAATTTCGCCCGGATGAAAAGGGGGGTTTTGTTGTGGGGTGGAACATACAGGCAAAGACGACAATGGGAAAAAAAGAAAAAGAAATCGCCTACGCCCTCAACGTCCGAAAGTGGGAGAAAAAAAAGCACCAGACTAACAAGATTGATCTGTCTTTGGTTTAATGCCGTTTAATCAGTGAAGTGCATTCGAAGGTCCCAATTACTGGAGGTCGGTCCACATTATGCTAACGACCCAACAGCCCTGAGTGATGGCTCCCTATCCACTTGGACTAATGAAAGTGGATTTTTCTCTCTGTTCAAACTTCTCAGCCGCCACCCTCCACCCCTGGATATTCTATTTACTTCAATTTTTACTTCAGGTTATCGGTACCTGTATCTGATTCAACACAGATTTGACATTTTCTTTATTTAGGCGGTGCCCTCTTAGATGTAGAGGCACCAGATGACGAATGCGTTGAGGAGAACGAAATCAAAAGAGGTTCAGGTGGTTGGGGGGCATTCAAGTGGAAAGTGGTTTAATGAAGAATTAAGTTAATGGAGGATTTGATTTCAGTTTTTTGAAGAGTAATTATTTTTCGTAATTAGGCTCAATTTTTCTCAACAGACTGGGAAAGGCATTGGTGTCATTTTCAAGATGTTATTAAACCTCTGACTGCATAATTTGTTGAAATCACTATTTCGATAAGTGTTTTTAAATAAGTTCAAATACTTTTCAAACAAAGTGAACTTTTTTCTATATGTTACGCGATAATAATATGATATAATAAAAATCTGTAATCATAAAAATAAACACTCTAAACTGCAAAAAACGCGAGACGCAATAAAAAATGGATTGATTGCCAACCCGCGGAAATCGCGAGATTAGCAGCTGGAGGGTTAAGAGTTATGGGGCATAAAATGATAAAAATTATTAGTGTTTTACTCTCAGTTTTCTCATATACTTCTGCATAAAGGTATCTCTAAAGCATATTAAAGCAATAGACTGAAGTTGCTCATTAGATGCGCCTAGCAAAAATTTACTAAGACACGGTATAGTTTTGCTAATTTTAATTCATTAAAAGTAAAATATAGAAAATAGTCGTTTAGAATAAAAGTGTATTAAAAAGAATATAATGTTCGAACATGTTGATACAAGATAATAAAATATTATCCAAACACAAAAAGAAATTCGTTATTAATGGCTTCCTAAAATCTACCAAATACATTTGGTGATTCATCTTTTTTTTTGTTGTTGTTTCTTTTTTCTCATAATTCCTCATATATTAATCATAATCTCTCTTATCTCTCATAACTTTGTATTCATTTCTTTTTGGATAGAATGTTACACATTAATATATATATCCAAAACGTATAACTCATTTCAACTGGTCTGATACCGTCTGTCAAGCACGCTATTATGTATATATATATATATATTTGTAAATTCCGATTTCTATTGTAGCAATTAGTTCACTCACCTATATAAGGTCTTCGATTACAAACTAATGAAATCTTTTAAAAAAATTAATTTATGACATGCCCAAAAAGCTGATTCTGCATAATAAAACTAAACGAGTTCTCTTCTTGAGTTTCTTACATATTTCCACAAAATGGTGATTTGGCTTCGTATAGTAAAAAGAAAACGGATATGAATTTTGAAACAATTTTGTATGAGTGAATTCGAAATTCGATACAAATTCAAATCTGAAGCAACTTTGACTCAAAATTCGATGCAGATTTGCAGTTCTGTTTTAAAAACGAACTACTAAACTACACTTATTTAGTCTGTTCCTTTCTTTGTTATGATACTTCATGTAAAAGTGGAGCGAAACAGATACATTTTCCATAGATAAATCTCATTTAAAAATCGTAGAAGCTCTACAGTTTTTTTTTAAAAAGCCAAATTGCAAAATCCAACAATTCAATTCGTCCCGTTTTTCGAGTCACTGCTCTCATATACCGACAGTAGGATATATATAATTCCAAAATGTTATTTTCTGCCTCAAAGGAACTTAGGGCCCTCATAACAGTTTTGAGGGCACTGAGATGGAGAAATTTGGGGCCTGTTAGAAATGTAAGATGTTGAATGTCTGCAGTCTGAAGGAGTTGCCTGCCAAATAAAATAACTGAAAATGAAATAATGAGAAACAACTAATGGGAATTGTCTCTCTGAAACTTTCTCTCATACTCTCTAATGTATATAATTGTGTATGATTAATAGTATACCACCAAGGTACAATAGCTACGAAACCTATGAGAATACAACCTTTCATGATATTTTGGGGTTTTAATCAGTGAGATGTTGTGGATACACAAGTACCAGAAAAACGAATATCCAATTATACTAAACAGCCAATATGTTGACACCAAACTTGGACACAGATAATAATAGTTACGTATAGTCATGTGTAATCCTACATCATTTATGACACCCATATAGTTAACTATATTGATATGATAGATTTTCATTTCATCATGAAAATAAAAGAAGATTCTGAAAGATTATTGATTGTATATATGATTAATATTGATGTTTGTATTTAAAAAAAGTGTTTTTTATCCAGTAAATTTATTCAATTCACAAATACAATAATATATTTAATATTTAAAATAATTTTTTTGTATTTTATTTAACGTTTTTGAATTACTTATTTAGTTGATGAAAAATGTAAATTGTAATTTATTCAAGTAAACAAAACTTTAAATGATATTTAAATTAATACAGCAATGTTTTTATATAAAACTTTTGCATTTTATTTAACACTTTTATATATCACATTCTATACATAAAAGTTTTTAAATTATTTTATTTGGAACATCCCAATGAAAAACTTTTGTGGTTCAGTATTGAAATAAAAATATAGTAATTTTTATGAGCACATGGATCAAAGGGAGCCTTATGCTACAGCTCAATGACCCCTTTAGATAAGACCAACCTACGCATTAACGAAGATATTCATCAAGACGTTGAAATCGAATTTTTTACCAAATATTAGAGTTTTATGTTGTATGTTTTAGTACACGTGGAAATTTACTTTTAAATTATTTTAAAAATTAAATAAATAAACAATGCAATCTTTCATTTTTCATAAAAAAATTATGGAAAAATGCTTTCATATGAAATTGCATAGCAATTTTTCTTTTTTTACCTTAACATCTCGACCAAAATCAAATCTATAAACGTGCAATCAATTAAAGTAGTCATTTACTTACAGGAAAAGGATTTGTTGGTGTGTGTGTGTGTGTGCGTGCCCGCTGCAATTTTTCTGTTTAATCTTAATCATACAAAATTTATTGATAACGTATGTTGATGAAACATAGCTTTAGCAACAGAACTGAATTGCATTATCAAATTGTTTTATTCTTGTTGTTGCTTACGCTTTTTTTAACACATTTCGAATCCACGCTTTTGTATAAAATAGTTTCTTATAAGTAAACTTAAATGGTATATGCATCTTATGAAACGTAAAATTTTTTAAATGAGAAAATAATCCTTTATTCCTTTATAAAAAATATTTTTTAAAAAAAAAGATGCAGAATTTTTTAAATTTTTAAACGGAATGTCAGTATAGTCGATGGATGTCAATTTAGGGCAAATAGTCAAAGTCCAGGCTTGCCCATCTTATCTGCAATATGGGGATCACATTAAAATGAAACTGACAGATCCTCGTCTGTGCATAATATTGAAAACAATAAATCGGGAGGTAATAATCTATTATTCCTAAAAGCTAATAATCTATAATTCCTAAGAATGCTTCCGAAACTAACTTTTCACAATTAAACCCATTTCGACGCAAATCCCGCAAGTCCGCAATTCCCCTTTCGTCTTTTAAATCTTCTTAAATATTTCCATTAACTGGTAAGACAAAATCAAAACGATTCGCTAGAAAAATAAATAAAAATCAAAAGGAACATTTGAAACTGGGACTACCCCGACTAATCCGGGACTTCTGACCACTTTAATTACGTCTTTCTTTATAACTCTTTTCCTGAATATTCATTAAAGAAAAACGAAATATATACTGTTTGTTTTTCATTCCGAAACATAATCAGATTTGTTCTTTTATATCTTCCAAGCAATATGGCATCTGCACTAGCACAACGTAGTCCCATATCTTTTCTTTTTCCCTTCATTATACAACATTTCCTGTCACAGAAAACAGTTTAATTAAAAAGAAAAACGACAGTTATTCTTCAAGCAGAAACGTCAGTTACAAAACTTCAACAGAGGAAAGATGGGGAAAAAACGACAACGAGCTTCTTTAACAGGATTAAAACGACATCGGGCTTTATTAAAACGCCAGACCGTACAAAGCTAATAAAAACAAGGAAGATTTGTTATGCAAAATACATTGAACTTTTATGACGCTCTTGGTATGTCCCGCAATAAAGCAAAGACACAACAAACGGGTGGCGAAAGTACCTAGAAGCGATTAAAAGAATCGTAAAAACTCGATTAGCATAAACAAATACGAATTCCTTCTATAATAGAAATTCCCTATCAAATAGCGTTTAAAGAGGAACATAAATTTTTCCGAGAAATAAAAATGTTTCTTCGATTGAGAAATCAATAGACTTTTCCTTCCTTCTGTTACAGAATATGTATATGTATATATATATATATATATAGAATATTCTTTATTCCTTTTTTTTATTCTATGCAAAAAGGTCAAGGTGTTTTTATCGTTCTATCCGAACAATCTAGTTTTCGCGGGAAATTGGCGATTCCTTCCCGCCATCGAACTGTCGTTCGCTTCTACGTCATTGGCTGTGACACGGAACGATAAAAACGAATTTGCAAAATAGTGAGAAGGATTCGTGTTTTATGACGGTTTCCTGTCGAATAAAGTATGTCAGTTCTGTCTGTAGCGACTTAACGTGTGATGTTTTTCAACCGAATTTAATATTTGACATAGTGAGGAGAAGGAATAAAGGACGATTTAAAAGAGTTCGCGCTGCCTGTCGCGTTTAGAAATGTCGACGCTTATTTTTTAAGGATGTGAAATCGTAGTGGAAGTTTATCTCACTGCATAAATTTGAATTCATAACGTTGTAAAACTGTTCGTGAGAAATAGAACCAACCTGTAAATTGTAGCTATGAAATTTGTTACCTTAAGAATTTTAAAATGTTTTCTATAGAGAATTTTTGTGGTGAAAAAAACGAGGGACAGAAATATGATATAAAAACTTTTTAGCTTCCAAGTAATATTTTTGGAAGTTCACTTTCTAGTGTTGCAATGCGTAGCTCATTAATCTAAAAGAGAGAATTACATATGAAACGATGTAAGAGTTGCAAATACTTCTATTTGACTATAATATTCGAATTGACCTACTTTTATTTTAACCAAATTAACCCGATACTGGCAATGAGAACATATTGTTACGGGCAAATTATTCCATTAAAATCGACGACGGGTTCGCTTGAAATGGGTGCATGGTATAACACAGTCGGCAACAGGCCCCAATAACAAATAACGACGTTTATTGACATGAATATGCAGATGACAAAACACAACCTAGACACACACAAGCAATTCACAGGAGAACACTTAAAACAAACAATAACCCACGAGTAGCAATAGGTAGTAAACAACAACAAAACAACCAGCCAGACAGAACTCAGCAGGAGGGTGGAAGCCACGTATCTATTTACTAAGCTCTCTCAAAACGCCTGCTATTCTCCACTGTCTCCTCGCTTTAGTTGTATCCAACGGCCGATTCACTACTATCCGACTGGCTACTCAACACACGACTCGATGCTGCTTCAACACTTGACTCAATTCTCAATCTACTAAGCGCTTAAGTTCCGCTCAACATTTGAGCTTCGCTGAACTGATCCAAGTAATTCGTCGCTGACCCACTATACGACAAACTGCATGACTGTTTTCGGTTTGGACTACCAGCTTTTTATAATTTTAAGAACAGGACTGAGAAAGTTCTCAAACAATCAAGCATAACTCGCCTCCAATTGGCCTATCACCACAATTCTTGAAGATTCTAGTATCGTCCATTTTGTCGCCAAGTGGTCACCAATCCCAAGTGTCTTTGATCCGTATCAGATCAGTATCCAATCCAGCATCGGATCAGTATCCAATAGAACTGACCGTAAAACTATCTTTCCTATGATGGGCTGGGAAGCAACCTTACAGATTCGTAACAATATTATGCTTTAAAAAGGATTTCAGTATTTTGAAAGTCATAATATTTATTGTCGATGATCTCATGATACACTATATTTTCGGTACAATAATTTTCATTTGAGTTTAACCCTTTATATTAATTAGTATAAATTTTAACTTTTAAACCCTTAACTTAAAAACCTTAATTATTCTTAAAAATACTATGTTTAACACTCTGTCATCAAATATAAAGTTCTCAAGGCAGATTTCCACATTGTAAAAAGTTTGCGCTTGAGATTTGTTCTTCGTAATTAAAAAGACAAAATGATGGAATACCCGTGGGGCTTTTTAATACGCACAACAACCTGTAGTGGTCACGTTTCCATTTAGCTTGAAAGCTTGAAACTTTTCAATACTTTATAAATTCACAATTTGAAATCCAATACGGTCTGACATTGATCAACAGGAGACAGCATTTGCTTTAATTTATTGATTCTATTTTGCTAGAAATGCGAGCCGAGGACTCGACCTGAACCTTCCACAATCATGTGTTGGTTTTTCATATTGTGGAAGCATAACATTCAAGCTGAAAATACTTTTTTATAACTCAACGAATTATTTTGATACATTTCTTTCAATATGTTATAAAGAAATGTTTGATTCTACTTAGTAACATGTTGCATTAACCCTTTGCAGTCGGAAAGATAATTCTATGCATAATTATTCACTTAATACATGAAACTATTTATTACACCAAAAAATAAATACATGCAATTGGTTTGAGTTCAGTTTCCCTGAAAAATGAGGTCTACATCATTTTAACATTCTGTAGGTATTTTTAAGAAATGAAATTTGAAAAATAAATAAATAAAATGTAAAAATGATTCACCGTCTTGAATGGTGGCTTAGAGAAGACATTTGACAGCAAAGAGTTGATAGGCTCGCCCTTAGCAACAATTGATTCTCCCTTGCTGCTCTGCTGTACCATCTGAAATATAACATAGAAACTTTGTCATGTCCTTAAAATATCAAACGCACGTTTTCCGATTTTTATAAAGATATAGACATCAACGACATAAGAAGGCCAAAATCACCCAGCAAAAATTATAAAAAGTGATCAAAGAATGGTGTAAGAAAATCTTAAATGTTTTTTTAATATTAGATTTGGAAATTTCTCAAATAAGATTTTTTTTTAACAGTACATTTTTCATCTTCCAGTTAGTAGGCGTATGTGAGAGATACAATCGAGAAGAATTTCATTTTATATCATTTAACCAAGGCCTACAAAAACCTTTTCTTGTTCTTGCAGTTCCTTTTGATGGACTGTTTATCAATGTCTGGAATTCAAGCAATTTAAGGAATTCTACGAAGCTGCTATTTATTTTTCTGTGATCATTTCGACAGTTGACTTACGTTTTTGCTATCTTTTTCTTCTTTGTTATATTAAAAACAAATTGCTGCATTGTTCATTTGAGTAGTAATAAATAGAAGCTATTTAAAATGAAATATTTATAAACACAATTATGAACATGACCGAAGACTGCCTATCTCTTTGCAAAGCGAGTCAAAATAAAGTTGAAAAGTACAATTAAGTTTAAAAGAAATGAACGATATGTCATCAGATGAAAACGATTCAAACTTGCCGAAGTGTCAAGCTTATTAAAATTAAGTTTAGCTGTGATATATATGGATCATTCTAAATATATTTGTGTGATTTGCTATGATCTGAAATTTTTAGTTGTATGTTTTTTAACCTCTTCGTCGTATGTAATGCGTCTACCGCGTTCAAGTGAAACTTCTGCAGGGGAACCGTAACGCGCTTCAGGCTTTCTTCTTAAAACATTTAAAAGGCTTTGTAAATATTGTTACGAAATTTTACCCGTGGTTTGTTTGAATAGTGGAAGTGATATGGTGTGGTGAACGTTCAATCAGCAGACGGTAGTAGAAAATAAAACAACGACGTTTATTTACACGAAGACACACAGGACAGCACAAAAGCGACAACTATATACAGCACAGAAGACGATTATCTTCACCCGAGACGTGTAGCATACAACAGCACACACAGCAGCATACAACCAGAATCTACTGCAGACAGTAGCGCACAGCTCAGTTCAGCACTAGCTTGACTCAGTCGCTTCCAACTACTCCGTCTTCTACTTCTCCGACTCTGATTCGGATTACTGACTCCGCTCCGTCGATTCCGCTTACTCTTCTTCGACCACTCCGTCCACTCTGACTACTGACTTGACTGTCTTCGACGACTCTGTCGTCTACCTTTGGCAGCGGCGGCCGCTTCCTTTTATAGGTCTCAGGAAGCGGGGCTAGAAGCCTCTCAACCAATCAGGAACGTTCGAGGCGTATCTCGGTTCCTACTGGACGGATCGGGAAAATTCTCAAAGTTTCGGGTATTATCTATTTTGGCGCCAAAGTCGCCAAATTCGTCGCCAAGTCACCAAATGGTCGCCAAGTTTGTCGCCAAGCTCTGGGACCTCCGACGCACACCTGGACTCCGTCCCATTCAGATGACTGTAAAACTTTCTTTCTGTTGATGGAACAAACTATGAAGGGAAGCCGAATTGCAGGTTTGTAACAATATTTACTTGTTTGAGTTTTTATTTTTTTATTGTTCTAATGAGTCGAAAAACAGAAATTTTCGCGGACAGGAGAAGACGGCGAAAGGGTTAAATGTGAGATGAGAAAATATTTTTTAAATTGAATATTAACTCCATAATTTTGACTTATTCCCGTTTATTATTTTGCATCATGCATACATTTTACTAGGCATGTAAACTAATCTAATACTGTTGTTTTGATTGCTATGTCATATTCCATGTTTTGATTTTCATAAATTTTTATACATTCTGCATTCGTGTATAACGTCATTCAAGTTTATTGTGTTCGTTGTGGCGAACAATTATTTTATTTAATTTTAAATCCTAACAAACTGAGATTTTTCCTACGGATATAAAATATTTATTTTACAAAAATTAAAACATTAAAGAAAAAGTATTTAATTTTGTATGCATCAACACAAAGCATTAAAAATGAGCTTGATATAAGCACACTCAAGAAGAAAAAAATAAAAGGCAATTGTGAATTGCTTGTAATTCAAGGTGCCGGAGAGATGAAAATACAAAGTGTCCGAGAGATACGAGACTACAAAAGAAATTGAAAAAAATGTTCCGTTTAGTTGATTTTTCTTGAAGTTCTGAGAATATTTACTTTATAAATGTCCAATCGAAAAAAAGATAGACCTTTAATCCAGCAGATCTCATCAAACTGTTTAAACAGAAGCCACTGGATTAGTAAATAGAAAAGCAAAAATCATTCACTCGTGAAATAGAACGAACAATGAAATGATCGAGTGAATGAATATGAAAAGAGATATTCTGAATTCAACGATTACGGGCAATTTTGATATGAAACACCAAGATCGCTAAAAAGATTTAACAAAGACATTGTTAGAGCCAATTACGAGCAATTGCAAGATGAAAAAATAAGAACTTTGAAGAAAGAAACAAGCGACGAGCGTCAGACCAGACTTCTTACAAAATTTAAACTTGGGAGCTACTGCAAGTAAAGACCAACGAGAATAAAGCACTCATCGCAATGTACTACTTACAAACTTGAATCGACTATTGAGCGAAACATTTGATGTTCGATGGTATAAAGTCCACTTATGAAAAGTCAAGTAAGGATTTTTGAGGCCAAATATCTGGCTTTATTTGCTAGACGGAGCTTTTCATTATATTCCTTAACTCTAATCAAATGAAATCTTGCGAATGCTCCCCACTTGGACAACTGTAATTGTAAACTTAAATAATAAAAAATTCCATTAATATCCTTCCTCAAGTTAATGAGCAACAGAAGATCAAACATATTGCCATGTCTTGAAATAAATTTGTAACAATAAAATAAATAAATTAATTATAATATGTAAAATATTAGACTGAATTTATCCTGGGCAAATTCGGGTAAAAAGGCTAGTCTCAATATAAATGTCATAAATATGTACAGTGGCTCCCGAAAGTGTTCGTACACTAAAACAATTTGCAGAAATTGTGTTCTATACTTCTTAATAAAGCATTTTATTAGTTTGTTTTTTTTAATTAGCATCTTTAAATAGTTCTTAATAAAACTGAACAAATATTTTTATAAAAAATCAAGTAGTATTGTTCTAAAAAATAAATAAATAAAAAATGTCACAAAATTAGAACACAAAAGTCTTCGTACATCCAAACATTATTTATTTAAATTCATCATAAAAATATCTTTTGTGGCTTATTTTTCTTCTAATTGAAAAATACACTAAAATCGTTTGATTCCAGTATTTAATATCACAATTATTTATTCTATTTACTTTATTCTTAGATATTACGCGCATTCGTAAAGAAACGAGTTTAGACGTACGAAAATTAATTATATTTCATTTTAAAGCTGGAAAATCAATTAGAGGCATTGCAACTATAACTAATATACCTCATTCAACGGTGCAAAGCATAATAAAACGTTACAGAGAGGGAAAAGGGATTGCAAACAAGCCTCGTAATGGTCGCCCTCAAATTCTGTCAGCTAGAAGTCAAAGAAATATTGTGAGTAAATTTCTAAAAAATCCACATCTGAGTGCAATAAAGTTTACTTCACAATATAATGAATCAAATGGAACTTCTATTTCCTGTGAAACTATTCGTAGAATTCTTCGGAAGCTGGTATACATGGCCACTCAGCACGAAGAAAATTCTTTGTAAGTCAGAAGAACAGAATTGCTAGGCTTAAATTTGCTAAATCTATGATAAACCAGCCATTGGATTCGTGAGTTATTTGCAGATGAAAGTAAGTTTAACATCTTTGGGTCGGATGGGAGAATCATTGTATGGAGAAAAAAAAACAAAAAAAAACCGAAGAACTTAATCCCAAGAATTTAGTTGGAACAGTAAAACATGGCGGTGGAGGTGTCATGATTAGGGGGTGTATTTCAGCGGCTGGAGTAGGCAATTTAGTATTCATTGATGGTATAATGCATCATAGAGTTTATATAAATATTCTCAATAATAATTTAAAAGTGTCAGCACAAAAATTGGGCATTTTAAACAACTTTGTGTATTACCAAGACAACGATATTAAACACACGGCCATGAATGTTCGTCTTTTTTGCCTCTATCATTGCCCTCAAACCCTTAAAACACCAGCTCAATCACCGGATTTAAACCCTATAGAACATATTTGGAAAGAATTAGAGGTGCGAATAAGAAGTCACGACATTAAATCGAAAATTCAACTAAAAGCAGTAGTGATCGAAGAATGGAACAAGATCGGTGCAGAAGTAACCGACCGTTTAGTTAAATCTATGCCCAAACGTTTAAAAGCTGTTATAAAGAATAAATGATATCCTACTAAATGCTAAACATTTATAAAAATTTAGAAAATTTCATATTTAGTGATGTTTTTTTAAAGTGTATGATCACTTTTGTGTCTTATTTTTGTACAATTTTATTTATTGTCATGTTTAAAAAAGTAATTTGCATCGTAATTAAAATTTATTCTTCACTGCTTTGTTAAGAACTGTAAAAATTTGCTATGAAAAAATTTTCATGTAAAAATAAAAATATATAATGGTAAATAATGAGGTAAATAATCCGGTGATTCAGCTGGTGTTTTAAGGGTTTGAGGGCAATGATAGAGGCAAAAAAGACGAACCTTCATGGCCGTGTGCTTAGGATCGTTGTCTTGGTAATAAACAAAGTTGTTTAAAATGCCCAATTTTTGTGCTGACACTTTTAAATTATTATTGAGAATATTTATATAAACTCTATGATCCATTATACCATCAATGAATACTAAATTGCCTACTCCAGCCGCTGACATACACCCCCAAACCATGACACCTCCACAGACATGTTTTACTTTTCCAACTAAATTATTGGGATAAAGTTCTTCGTTTTTTTTTTTCTCCATACAATGATTCTCCCATCCGACCCAAAGATGTTAAACTTACTTTCATCTGCAAATAAGACACGATTCCAATAGCTCTCTGGCTGGTTTATCATAGATATGGGAAATTTAAGCCTAGTAATTCTGTTCTGATTTACAAAGAATTTTCTTCGTGCAGAGCGGCCATGTATACCAGCATTCCGAAGAATTCTACGAATAGTTTCACAGGAAATAGAAGTTCCATTTGATTCATTATATTGTGAAGTAAACTTTATTGCATTCAGACGTGGATTTTTTAGAAATTTACTCACAATATTTCTTTGACTTCTAGCTGACAGAATTTGAGGGCGACCATTACGAGGCTTGTTTGCAATCCTTTTTCCCTCTCTGTAACGTTTTATTATGCTTTGCACCGTTGAATGAGGTAGATTAGTTATAGTTGCAATGCCTCTAATTGATTTTCCAGCTTTAAAATGAAATATAATTAATTTTCGTACGTCTAAACTCGTTTATTTGCAAATGCGCGTCATATCTAAGAATAAAGTAAATAGAATAAATAATTGTGATATTAAATACTCAAATCAAACGATTTTAGTGTATTTTTCAATTAGAAGAAAAATGAGCCGCAAAAGATATTTTTATGATGAATTTAAATAAATATTGTTTGGATGTACGAAGACTTTTGTGTTCTAATTTTGTGACATTTTTTATTTATTTATTTTTTAGAACAATACTACTTGATTTTTTATAAAAATATTTGTTCAGTTTTATTAAGAACTATTTAAAGATGCTAATTAAAAAAAACCAACTAATAAAATGCTTTATTAAGAAGTATAGAACACAGTTTCTGCAAATTTCTTTAGTGTACGAACACTTTTGGGAGCCACTGTAAATGGAATGCATGCAAAATCTCCATTCTGACCTCTCAGATATGAAAACGACCGGCTGTTTGTTTCTATTTTGTTAATAACTTAACAAAAATACTACTTTTCGTATTTGGCTGTAAAATTTAATTTCTTTAATTTATCTAAAGCATCTGAATAGGAAATTAAAATCAGAAATGACGATGGTCTCTTGTGTATTTTCCTTTTTTTTTTCATGAACGCTGATTTCAGTGATATTGAAAGACTAAATTTACCTAAACTAGAATATTGGTATAGTTTATTGTGGGTTTATTCGGAAATTGATGAAGTGGAAAATTTTTGATAAATTTATATTTTCCAACTATTTGCGATATACAATATTAATATTAACGATTTTGGCGACGGTTTGATTTTGTATTTTGCCATGATCTCGGCACTTATATATCGGCTTTTAATCTAAGTATACCTATGAAAATGCTGTCATTGTATAGGAACTTTTCTCTTCTTTCAAACTATGTACTTATTTAATTATTGTGGTTAGCCGGAAACTTTTAACGAATGAACTTTCTCTTAATTTTATTTCATTCTGTAGCGGTTACAATTACTGCCTTCTCCTTTCTTCATAGGTGGCCCTACTAGAGCCACCTATCAAGAGCCATGTTTTCCCATGATTCCTCATTCTGGTCTCTTGTGTTGTCCTTGCTTGCCGTGTGTATTTGTTCTATGCCTTGTTCTTCAATATGCTTCTGTTAAATGTTTGTGCCGTGGAATTTAACCCGCTAATAAAAAGTAGTTCCTAAAACTGAACTCATTCTTTCATCCATGGCATAACACATAATAAAGAGTCTCGTCCCTCTACAATTCTAGTTTCTAATTAAGATGTTGTAGATTTACAGGAGTGTTACTTTAAATGTTTTGCCATTAATTAAAATGTTTCAAAAAATTTATCAAGAAAAGGAATTCTTAATTCAATTTCTATTTTTATGAATTTTTAATTCATTCTCTATATCATTAGCCTAATTAATGTGCTGATGTAGATAAAATTAATTATCATATCTCACAAGCAAGAAATAATAAGCAAAAACCAAAATCACACTTATTTTCAATATATGAAATATATAGATACAATAAAATCAATTTTAAAAATCCCCGGCATCCAAATATGTGTTCGCTAGTGCAATAAATATTGAATTGAAAAATTAAATAAATTCCAAATACTTTTAAAGGAAAGGATTTCAAGATTGAGTTTCAATCTATACGAAATATTTCGTCATACACGAACTACTACTGCAATTGGCATAACGACATTTTTCGTCATGGAAATTTGCCTTAATATTTTGAACGCTCCATTGTCCCCACAGTGAAACGAGTTGAACAAAAGTTTTTTCCCCAGTTAACAAGTTAAACTTTCTAAAATTAGCATAGCGATGTGGGGATGCAGGGTATACTTGTGCTTAGGTTCTAGACTTTGATGGCAACAAGATTTTAGTGTATTGAGCCACTTTTAATCTCATTATATCCAGCCTTAAAACTTAAATTCATCAAAACATTGCTTGAAAAATACAATATTTGATTTGATTTGTAAATAATTATCTAAATTCTTTATTTTAACTTTATAAGTGATTGAAAATGCAAGTCACTTTTTTTAAAACCTAAAATGCAATGTTAATGAGTGAAAGAATTGCATCATTTTTTTCATCATTGTAGCTTTCGTTTTCGGCATTAATAGAAAATTTATTTAATATTGCAATAATATTCGTTACATTTGATAATCTATTGCATATTGATGTTGCAATGTATCGCTTATTTAATACTGTAGTAAAGTTCGATACATTTAATAATCTATTGTAGATTAATATTGCAATGTATCGCGATGAGTTCCATGCAATATGTATTTGAAATTTAAGATTATAAATTTAAAGTCAGATACAATTTGCTCAAATTTAGAAATAATAAAATACAAGAGTTACTAAGAAATAAAGAAAATAACATTGACTCATTATATAATAAAAATTATTTCCTAAAAATTCTAAAGAAAGTTTCATTTTATGATTAAAATATTCCGGTAAATGTAAACGCAAGATATGCATTTGAATACTCAATAAATTATTGAAGGAAAAAATAATATTATTCTTTTTCAAAAATAATTTCTTTTTTTCGAATTAAAAAAAAGAATCTTTTTATTTTGATCGAATTTTTTAATCATTATTTGAATCTATAATCTTGTTTATTTTAAAATCTTGAAATTAAATTATGATTTTTAATTTAGAAAGATTTTAACACAGACGGTACATCTCTAATTTTCTGTAACTGCAACTGTGCTGTTATTTGAAATTTGACAGAAATCGATTCAGAACAAAGTTCACTCTAAAATGGCTGTTCTTCAAATCTTTCATAAATTAATGCAGTCAATTAAATCTAAGCTTGAAGCATTCGACGATGAATATAATTTGTCAAAAGAATGTATTCTACAGTTTTCAAAAATTATCATCAATAAATCGTAAAAATCTTTTGGAAAGTTATGAAGTGCTCTCAGATAAATCCTTTTGGATTTCTTCGCAAGAACCTTTTATGCACTTTCTAAGTAAGAAACATATTTTAGACCCATTCCGATATATCACAAATAGGACGAACGCAGTAACAATTTTGTAAACAAATAATCAAATATAAACAACATTTTTAAGAATTCACTGTGAAATTTAAATTAATTTAGTAAGATAAATATAAAAATGTCTCTTTCCCAGCAAGTATGCATAGTTATTTCCTGTTAAATTATTTTATTTCGCTGGTAAGAGAAGTTTTACCTAAATTTAATGAAGTACCTAAATTAATTTAATCTTCCCAAACTAAAACATTTTCTTTTAAATATATAAGAATGCATACAAAACACAAATCAAATTTTCATTAAAATCAAACATTATTAAAATCAACAGAAATTTTTTACAGATAGAGAAAAAGCAAAAAAGCGCCTATATGGATTTTTCTTCTTTTTTTTTTTACTTAAATAAATGTTTTTGCTAGCATGGGACGATATATATCTTCTATATCTTAAATAAAATAATAAATACCAAATTATTAAAAGATGAGGAATGGTTATAATTTATCACAGTTTTAAATTTATATTTATTAACGTATATAATTCACAAATTGCTGATATCAGAACAAATGCTTATTTACGCTTCTTCTTCTCTTTTTTTTAATGTTACCAGGAATTTTTTCATTTTCATTTACAAATGCTTATTTTCACTTTTTTTTCATTTTTTTTAAGTTAGGAAAAATACTGCCATTCTTTGCGTTCCATCCTTTTGTAATATTCAGGTAACGATCTTTATTTTTCCTTTAGAAAAATATTATATTTCTTTTTTTTAATTTAGTGAAAAGTTTTTTTTTATTTGAATATAACAGATTCGCATGCCATTACAATCATGTGACAACAACTTAAATCAATAAAATTGTTGTTATGCATTTTCACCTTATTTTGATATTTTTCATAACATTTTGAATAGATTAAACGAAAAATGTAAAATCTTCAGATATTCATGAGTTTCCACTTAGAAGCCCTATTCCTTCAAGAAAGTATTTCTTTCTGAAGAGATTCAGCAAGAGAAATATCCTTAGGCACAATAAATTATTCTAATTTTCTATAAAGTATATGAATAATAAAATTAAAATATACAAATATATTATAAAATATTTGAATCTCAGCATAACTTTGAACTTATAAAATATTATTTAAAATAATCAAGGAAATCAATCCCTCAGTAACATCCACTGATTCAATTTCATTAATTTTTATTTTATATGAAAGCTATTGATCCGTAAACACACCGTCATTGGGCACTTGCCCACCTTCATCCTCCATTTTCTAGGAAAGTTTGAAGAGGATTTCTTTATTGTTTATATTTTTATGGTGAAAATTTTTAATAGATTCACTTAAACATAAATAATCTATCAATTTCGAATTTTTTTTGTTTGATATAAATATTTATGATTCCTATACTCAACCACAGCGAAATACTCCATCAGTCTGAATATTATGTCAGATTTAACAAAATACAACTTTGCCATAACCCACCGCCTTAATGACCGGGTCGATTTCACTAATTTTCTTCGCCTACTTAATATTGATAGTTCAATTCTAATGCCTTATGCTTATTTTGCAAGTTAAATTTAAAATAGTAGTTTCTTTTGTTGATATTAATATTATTAATATGTTTAGCAAAAATATTTGGTTGTCGAAAGGTGACTAATGCTACTTATATGTAAAAGTGTTAAAAATTGTTTATTTTTAATTTATTTGTTATGAAACATCATTAATAAATAATTTAATCGCAATTTTTCTATTATAGTATATTAAAGTAAAGAATCTTCATATTAACAAAAGTAAAAGATGGAAGCACATTTTATACTATTTGTAAACATTTTAGCAGATACATGGCCGAGAAGAAGAAACTTTTGAAATTTTAAACCTTAGATTTATTTCATCACAGGAGGCCTATTATGTACAAGAAGCGATGGTGAAAGTGACGTTCGCTTACATCGCTAAACAGAATTTTTCCCTTCAGTGGTTTTACTATGAGATTTTGTTAGGATTTCTTTAACACTTGTAGACTTAGGAAAGGGAAATTTTCGTATCTTTAAAAGAACGTTGCAAGCATTAGGAATTTTTATCCCTTCACTCGGAACGTAAGAACCTGCTGAATTTAGAAGTTTTATGTAGAGCGTGTAGGATTGATTAAATAAAAAAGTAGAAATTGGATCAGGAAATAAGAGAAAATTTTAGAATGAAGCTAATATGGACTAAATTAAGATTAAAATTTGGAAATTAATTAGGCATTAAATCAGATTTTAAAATACCAGTGTGTGTGTGTGTGTGTGTGTGTGTGTGTGTGTGTGTGTGTGAGAACACCTCAACATTTATTAGAGATTTAAACAATCCACTTTACTCATATATAATATGACATAAATGAAATCAGATTTCACTATAAATTCTTTCTGAGTAATATATATTAACTATAAGTTTTTTTTTCCTTAAGTTATGTTAAAAGGGTATAATTAATTAAACTGTTTTTTTAATTAATAATATTCAGAATATTTTCCTATATATCCACCTTACCTACAAAATCATTAGGATTCTTATAGATCTTGAAAGCATCATTTAAACCCCTAAATTTGAGATAACACTTCAGATCTTCTATAATTTCTGCTTTATAACCTCTAATTGAGAGAGATAAATCTTACTACTTACTATCATCCTTTATTATTTATCCTTTATAATATTCCAGCAAAGACTTTGAAATCTAGATTTTTGAAACGAGAACTAATCAGCATAAAAAAAACTCATGAACTTAATGACTTAATTTTTTATAAATTTCGACAGTTATCACAAATTTATTTAATGAGCTCTGTTTAAAAACGTTTTTTAAAGGCTTTCTTAGTGATATTAATGAAAGTGTGTTTAATAAGCCGTTTCATAACATTTTGAATAACTCTATTTCGTATGAAGAGTTAAATGTTACTTGGAACACTTGCAACGCTTTCTCTCAGTTTAATTTTCCCCCAGAATATATTTTACATGCTTCGAATTACTTTAAATAATAGAATATAAAAACAGAACAATTTTTTTCCATCAACTCCAGCAATCTTATTAAATGAGCTCGCAATTCAAGATTCACTTTTATTTCATTTTTACAGAGCGCCTCTCAATGAAGTTATCAATTCTTTGACGTTATTAAAAGGACTGGTGGAAGAAGTAATTCGGAAAAAAAAAGAATTACCAATAATAAAACATCCGTCGCTTTCCTCCTCTTCTCTATTATGCTCCAAACCTTAGCCTGTGTGCCGAAATAATTAATTGCGAGTATATTCTGAAGTTGCATTGAATGCACTCAAACGTTTTCCGACAATTTACCTAAAGGTTACGTTCCGAAAAACTTCCATTTCTTTCAAGTCTCTCTTTAAAATAGTAGCCCAAGTTGGCGAGGCAGAAACAAGAATAACATGGATCATAGTTTTCTAAATAAGCAGTTTGTTGTTCAAAGACATTTAGGAACCAAAGAAAAAAGAAGGGAAGGGAAAAAAAAACTTCCAGATATCTCTCTGTTAAAAGAGCCGAATCCGTCTTACAATTAAGAAAAGAAGGGGGGGGGGGAGGTTGGAGAGTATAACAGAAAAAGCGCCATCTTTTGACTCAGAAATCCTCAAATTCTTTGATGTGTCTTCATTCAGAAATATCCATCCTTTACATTTTAATCAAAGCTCTAAATTGCACCAGTGAGTGTTTTTCTACATTGCGCACTCGCTTTTGTCATTCATGCCAAACATGCTTCTTTTTTTTTTTATCTTCTTTCTTTTATATGTTTTTTTTCTTTCTTTTTCTGCTTCGCATTTAATGACTTTCATTTAGGAAGAGATTATTAGAAAGAGAAGGTAAGGCTAAACAATTCTGTAACTGCTTTGGGCGCTTTATTCGTTTAACAAATTTAAAACCACGCGCTTCGGAACAGGCCGATGCAAGACAGGAAAAAATAAGGTTAGCTACTTGGTCGAGGAGATAGTGTGTGTATGTGTGTGTGTAGTATGTTCTTCTTCCTTTCTTTTTCTTTTTTTTTTCAAACAAACTTTCACAAAGAAGAATTTTTACTGGAAATTAAAGTCCCAGTTTCGTGAAAGGTTTTGGTGAAAGTCAACAGTAATTTATTTTCAAATTAGTAGAAAAACAAACCGCTCTTCGAGGTTTCCTCGTATGGAATAAAAAACAGCTTCCCGCCATTTTTTTTTTTTTTAAGAATTCTTTTTGTGAATTTTCTTTTCTTGCCCTTTTGTTTACTTATCCCAATGCCAGGTTAATTTTTTTTCTTCTTCTTTTATTACTGCGTAAAAACATCTGAAAGTAAACTCGAGACCTCATTCAGTAATGAAGTAATCGTGGCGACTTTTTTTCCACATTTTTTTTCTCAGTTTTTCACTAGAGAATTTTTTTTCTAGATTAGCATATAATGTAGAATAAACAAGAAAAAGTTTCAAATTACTGGTCGTATTCATTTCATTTATATTTATGAAAAAGGATGTTAAAAGAGATATGGAACATCTTTTATGAAAAGAATAAGTATTCAATACCTCTTTGCTTTTAAGCG
The DNA here is from genome assembly GCA_026543865.1 of Argiope aurantia. NCBI lineage: Eukaryota > Metazoa > Arthropoda > Arachnida > Araneae > Araneidae > Argiope > Argiope aurantia. Next base: position 340,658 of record JAPMOR010026298.1, read on the forward strand.
GTAATTTATGGATCTCGTTTAAAAGGATTTTGAAATAAACATTAATTGAAGCTGAATACTTCTAAGAAACTTTCGTTTTGTTTGCAGAACTTTCTGTTGATTCTCTTCTCTGTCAGTAATAATAAATTAGATTTTTTTTTTACAATTAATGGAGTCAAATAAGACATGAATTCAAAAGTGCATGTAAACTTAACTTCAAAACAAGCATTTTCAAAATTATTTTATAAAACGAGGTTGTGTCGGTACTTTTGTCCATAGAATATTTTTTTCAGAGTTTTGAAAATTAATAAACTACTTAAGTTTCATTTATTTGGTTCGTTATTAGATTTGTTTTCACTTATTTTATTCATAATTTAATTGTCTTTTCAGATTTCTGACTAATAAAATGCCTGAGATCGATATATTGACAAGAATAACAGGTTAAAAGATTTTAATCGAATTTCTTTTTTAAAATCTTCTTAATTTTTAAATGTTATAAATAAATAAAGTTGTAAAAAATATAAATTCTATGAATTATAAAATTATAGTTTTATGATGTATATTTATATTGAGTTGAATTAACCAAAAGCGCACCGGTTACTTTCGTGGAACATTGAGATCAGTTTGATGCTTTCTGTGCGCCATTTTACTATTTCTAGCTCTACGTTTAGTTTACTATTAAAATTTTATGATATAATAAGCAGGAATAAATAAATAAATAATGTTTTAAAATATCTTTTATTATCTTTAAAACTGCACAATTTTAACCATAGCAGATTCCACTAAAATTATTGTGAAATGTAAATTTACTGAATCTTTTCTAACTTCGAAAAAATAAATTAACTTAAAGAAAATGCCGGAGCTTACATAACTTTCAAAATTAACGAATCTTACTAAAATGGTAATCAAATAATTGAAATCTCGACATCAAATAGATTACTAAAAATTCCTCAGATGAAACTTATAGAAAACTTTCAAACCTACTAAATTATTAAAGTTGATAATCAAAATATATACGAATTTTTAATTTATAAATAAGATTAAATTGAAAATGTATATTTTTTTTCAATCTTTATTACTACTCACTTGTGTTTCACTGCATATTTTACATGTATGTGTCACAGTACGAATATTTATTTCATTTGCAAATGGTTGGCATTTTGAATATATAATGTTTTGAAATTGTTTTCAAATCTATCACGAAAAGCAAACCGTACAATTATTATTATCATTATTGAAATCCAATTTCTTGGGATATTTGGTGTAAGTGCAATGATTTTCATTTGTACGCTTTATTGCCAGGAGAAATATTTTGATGGCGCAGCCGTTATATTAATCACGCATTGTTGAAGTTCAGAGTTTGAATGTAATATTCATAGCTTTCAAAGGAAATCTGATCCGGAGAGAAATTAGTTTCCTTCAGATGTAGCTGATTTTTGATCAATTATAGCTCAAATATTCATAAGATAATATTATTATTAGTCACTGCACTTTCCATCTTCACCAATGCACATTCAATGGTGCACCCTATATGCCAACTTATGCACAAAGGGTTAAAATCATTATTAAATAAATTATAATTGTTTACTTATTCACAATCTATGTTATATTTATTGTTTTTCTTTATCCTTCGTCTAATTGTGTTCCACTGGACAAATCCCATAATTATGATAAAATAATCCCTTTAAAAAATAGATAAAAAATAAAATAATAATAATTGAAAAATTGATAATATATCGTTTATTTCCTTATAATCTGTAATAAAAATGAAATGTTAATATTTGTTTGTAAAAATTTCATTGACTAACAATTATAAAGTATTTTTGAAAAATTTTATTACTTTTGTAATTTTTTTCCTAGAAAAATCGCTACGAAATTTAAAAATACATACATTACAATACATTAAATAATTAATATTCACTAGAAGTTACAGAAACAAAAAACTAAATTGAGAATTATGTGATGATTAATTTCGAAAAAAATGTTGAAATATGAAACTAAATTGGTCTTATAATATAATATACACCCCCTAGCATCGCAAAATTGATTAATTCCATCAATCTTCATTGCCTTAAAAGAGAACTTTTAAATTTATATGTGCAACACAAATCTGCGAAATGGCGTTGGTTATTCATGTCTGAAATCAACCAAATTTAATTCTCATCGGCGAATAGTGTTGGATGACTATTGTTATTGGCATTTTCCCTAAATTAAAATATCTTCTAACATATTTTTTTGATCGGATTTTAGAAAAATCTACGATTTTGTATGCTGCCAATCACTAGTCTCAGTCCTTTTTGGATGCTTACTATCTTAAATAATATGAATTATATTTATTACAAAATGATCTATATTCTTTTTCTCCTATCATAGTGAAGAAATATAATGTGTTATCACCTCTATAAATGAAGGATAGAAACACATTTACATCACGTACTAAGAAAAGTGCAGTTTTTGTAATAAAAAGAATAAAGTACTGTAAAATCAGTGAAAATTATCTTCCTAATACAATTGGTACCAATAATCTCTAGCATAAAATTTTCGAAAAAGTGTTCTTTGAGATAGTTTCCTATTTTCTACAGATATTCTGATTTGCTATTTCTTAGGTTCAATATTATTTTTCAAATTTTATATCATTTTTCAAATTTCATATATTTTATTCAATTTCATATTTATTTTGAAATGTCAATTGAATTAACCATTCAAGGCATGTAGGGCATATTTGTATTTAATGTGTTTTCTTTTCCTTCTAGGTCAGTTCTTAAAGTACCTGAAAATAAATATACATATGTTCTATAATATGGGAAAGTCTGATTTTTTTTAGTTTAGATTATTGGCAATGTGTGTTAATATTAATCTATTTCTAAATACACATTACAAATGTATGTTGAAAGCTCTGTACTGTGATACTTCAATATACCTTATTGATTTTTTTTTCAAATCAAACCAACACTATAACTGAAATAATATTTATCTTTGATACATAAAAAGTCTTGTTACTATTAGTAAATTTTTAATTAGTAATTTGAAAAACACATACCTTCAAAAAGTAAGTTTTGTATGTCTAAAGCCTTGTCTTGGCAAATTTTCGGCAATTTTAATTCATGTCTAGGACTTAGTTTTGTTAAATGGACTTATTCACTTATTCTCCATTTCCGTATAGTAAAAAATATTGAAATTATAGAAATACAATAATATTTTGTATAACAAAGCGGTACCTTATGAGCGTATACTCCCAGATAGTATCTATGAAAAATCGAGTTTCCTGAAACTGAAACATAATGACAGAGATAACTGAAAAGCATTTTGATATAGATGGATGAAATTTGGTATGCGATATTTACACCAAATTCGTAGATTTCTATCAAATTTTGGACAAAATCCATTCAGAGGAAGTATATCCAATTGTTCTAATATAATTTAATACGTTAACGACAGAGCGAAAATATGATTCGGTACACAGATTTAAAATCTATAGAGTAGACAGGTATCTATAGAGTAGACAGTTTTGGGCCAAATCCAACAAGCAGTTGATTATCTGCCGGTCTGTAGTTTCAGAAACATTTAAACGCGATAGCTAAAAAATGCAGTGTTTTAAATATATCAAATTTCGTATGGGATTTCATGACTATAATTGTAACTCTCTGTCAAATGAGGTATCAATCGGTTGGGGAAAATGCTTCTAAAACACAAATTCAATTTTCGGATACTATTAACCGCATGCCAGGGAGTAACCGCCAAATAACTCGCCAAGGATGACACGATAAATTCAGTAAAAATATTAAAGTCACGCCAAAGGCTAATATTTCGTTTGTTGTACGAAACACCTTTCGTACTGTTGAATGAAAGGTGTCCTCTGGAATAACACTTTTATTAGAGAGTGTACAAGAAATTTTGGCAGACCACTGCAGCAAGTTTTGTTTTGATACTCAAAAGTGTCTTACGGGCCGACGTCCTGGCTTAGGGGTAGCGCGTCTTCCCCGTGATCTAGGCGTCCCTAGTTCGACTCCTGATTCAGGCATGGTTGTTCTCTTTCTTGTGCTATTTCTGTGTGGTGCATGAATGAGCCCCCCCCTCCCCCTGTGAAAAGGGGTTGTGCAAGTGAGTGTGTGTATGTGTTATCTTCATTTGAGCTAGAAGTCAGTCTTCTGCCCTCGGGTGTTCAGGGGTCTTTACCCTCAGAAGCTACTGGGCGATATTTTGCTTAAACAGTCACACGACAAAAAAAAAGTGTCTTACGAGTTTTATCCTGTATATCTGGGAACCTGTGATATTCCATGGCCCGAATGTTTTCATCCTTGCAATATATTTGAGAGAAACGTTTCCTGCTGAATACAGAATTAATAATAAAATATCTATTACTATCTGGCTCGTATATTGTATGTTTTGTGCAATCATTTTTCATAATGAATAATGGTATTTTATTGCTTAATTTTAAATGAAAAAAAAATCATCTCGCCAAGCTGGAAGGTAGCTTCCTTTACATCTAAATTACTACCTCACTACATAAGTTGTTGATGTTAGAAACAGTCAATATTAGGGCTGGAAGATTACTTTTCAGTCCTTAACTTCTGAGATATCACCGTTGTCAAAAAATTGTAAGTAGAAAAGTTGTTCGTATTAATGGGGCGCTAATATATTATCTTATTGGGTTTATTTTTCTATCTTCAATATTAAGAAAATTATAGAGAAATAAACATTTTTCACCCCTTTGAGCTAGATGGACCATTTACGAACTCGACCAAGAATTTTGCATTTCTAACAACATATTCCAAGCCATTTAAAATCCAAACAAAATTATTCTTCTTAACCTGATCACATGATAACACTGGCAAAGCGTTATACGCATATATATAATATAAAATTTTAAACGAAGTATGGTTTTGAGTTTTTGGTTTTTAGAGACCATGATCGATGAAGGACTGAAGAAATTTTCCCGCCGGCCTCCTGGCATAGGGGTAGCACATCTTCCCCGTGACCTGGGCGTCCTGGGTTCGAGTCCCAGTTCGGGTATCTATTCTCTCTGAGAGATGTGTGAATGTGCCCCCCCCCCGTAAAAAGGGGCTGTGCAAGCGATTGTGATGCGTGAGTAGCAAAATCGCATTCTTGGCCCTAGTTGGCGCTACTAAAAAAACAAGAAACGCTCTCTCTCTCGGCTTAATATCGCTGAATTCGGAATCAGCTGGGCTTGTCCGTGGCAAGTGCCATCATAAAAACAAAAAATCCAAAGTCTTTTCATGAAAACCATTGCTATATTCAGGCTTCCTATAGGAATCTACCTAGAATAACTCACAATTCAGCTGTATTATGAATTTTCTGAAAAAAGATATGCATTCAAACCAACCTTGTTAATCCCCTAACTTTGTAAATGTCCTATAGTTGATCTAAGTTTTTGAATTTTAAAAATTTCAATTTCTGATTCACTGGTGTAACAACCTTTTCTATTTCAATCACATTCATCTCTCCTCAGCCGAGGATCATTAGAGCGGCGTTATCGTGCGTCACAAACCAATCGAAAATCCATTACAACGGATCTAACTACGAGCCTGTTCTGGATGGTTATGCTTTCCTACGCGACTTATCCACCGTTGGCTTTGATTGAGAGGGAAGATGGTGATTTATTCCGATACAGACCATTCGCAATTATGTGGCAAACATGTATATAGATTTAATCATTACGGAAGCTCATCAAGTTACAATGTTTAGGTAAAGGATAGCAAATGATATCAAATAGGTAGGTAATTCTGTCGTATATTTCATGCAGTTTCATTTGTGGAAAGTTTTAAAAACTGTATTTATAAAACTAAATTAAATTTAAACAAAGTTTACATATAGAATTTGCAACCCAGACTTATAAAAATTGCAAAGATTCCTTCCCCGGAACGTATGATAAGCGAATCAAAAGTCATGTGACGTTTCGGTCTGATTTCGATAGGATGTTCAATATGACTCGTTCAAGTATGATTTTTAGATTTCAAAATAAAATAAATGTCGGATAAAAAAATTTTGAAGTTACGGAGTATCAATTTTAAGAATTGAATGACACTGTACAAAGATCAAGAAAAACGTGGACATGTTTTCTCATTATATTCTGTGTATCAACAAGGCCTCAAAGGCTTAGGGATAATTTTTGGGCCTCAGAGTCGGAGGATTCGAATTCCGCTTCTATCAAAGAAACATCATGTAAGCGGGTCTGGTGCACGTTTAATCCATCGAGTCCATATATCCTCCCGTTGGTGTGGTGAGGAAGTTTGGAGAAGAGGTGCCAGCTCAGGTGTTGTCCTCGTCATCTGACAGTGGCTCAAAATTACGAAGTACGTCCCAAAATAGACCTAATGTTGCTTTAAGCCGGAACGCTAATGTAACTAAACTAAGCTAAACTCTGCAAAACAAGAGAATAGTAATAAACATATACAAGTTGATACAAAAATTTATTTTTCTTTAAGTAATAAAATTCTAATTTTGGAATAAGAAATGAGTTTTTATCCTCAACAACTTTTCATTTCATTCGATAATTGTTTGCGGTCTTTTTTCTTAATTTCATTATCAAATGTTCATAGAATGATTGATTTTTATTGATAAAAAAACTAAAACAAATCTGTCTCAGTACTTCATTATCTCTGTGACTTTAACTATTTAAAGAGAATATAATTAAATGATAATTTATTAACTCAAATCCGGCTTTTATGATGTACTTTCTTTTCTCAATTAAACTACAATATTTTTTTTTTCTCGAATCATTAACAATGTTCTTGATCTTCCATTGACAGAGATATGATTCTGAAACACTTTGCCAATTCATAATAATTTTCTTAAATAACTCTATCTAATTTCACTTTCATATAACAATACATATTGGAATGAATTACAAAGAGATAATATTCTTACTATTCTACCAAAAAGGCGTAACATACTTTTGAAGAATTTCAGCTTTCGATTTGGTTTGGGCTGGTTTGTTTTTGACTCCAGAATTTTTTTTTTCAATTCAATTCGACCGAATCGAACGATTCAATCGATTACTTCTGAAACCCCATAACTGATAAAATATTCGAAATTCAATTTATACTGGTTTCTTAAAGCTGATTGATAGAGGTTTCATTTGATTCAGCGACTCTAGGAAATACGTTTTGTATGCTTCCATTTCGCATCTTTAAATATTCATTTATTACGGAAGCCTTGCAGAAGACATCGTTTACGACATATCTTTGGTAAACAAGAGCAAGGGATGGTAAAATTGGTGGATTTATCCTATACTAGTTAATATACACGGCTTTCCTTAGGGTTAAAGTCTTTTCATGTATAATATTTTTAATGAAAAAACTACTTTTGTATAAAATATAATATCAAAAACATTTTTCAATACTTTGAAATAAAAGAGAAATTTTTAAAAATAGCTGTAAATTAGTTTGAATTTTTATCATTGTTCAGCAAGAATAGCTATAATTTTTCTTATTTTAAAATAATGTGTGTTAAATTTTCTGAAAAATTAATAGCAATCAAAGAAAATTTACACAAAAGTGAAATTGATATTGCATAAAAGGTAAAACATTTAATTTTAAAAGGGCGTAAATTTTTTTAATAATTTCTTCTGAAGAATTTATAGAGATAAAGGCAAAATATTAGCTATTTTTAGAAAGCTTAATCTCGCTGATATCATCGTTGTTGTTTGAATGATTGATTTTGGAATTATTAAATCACTACTTTAGTTTGGTTTTATGGCATAAGGGTTAAATTGGATCATTCTGCCCCAAATATCAGTTAGATGTGGTTTTCATGTTAAAAAAATTACTTTCTCAAAACAAGTTACAATGAAATCTGATGTAAAACTTGAATATCTTTGAAAAAGAGCAAAAATAATTGAATGAGGGTTAAATCTCTACTTTAAAACAAATAAAAAAAACTGGTAAAAGCATATGAGTTGAAATGAAATAGACATTTTATGGTATAATGTTATATCTCAAGGATTTATTAGAAATCAAATATAATTTATATTCCTGGCTAACTAGTTGGTCGTCTGAGGCGATTAGAATATTATAAACAATAAAACATTATAGCAAAGTTGCTTTGTTACTGAAAACTCATAACTGCAGAGGGTGGATAATTTTTGCCCCTTCCCAAGAACTATAAGGAGTGTATGAAATTTTCATTTTAACCCATTTTTTAATAGCCATTTATCATTCGGTTTTAAAAGTGGATCGGTTTTAATAATTTTCATATATGCACTGCTTATACTGTTTGTTGTATTTGCTTCCAATGAAAGAAACTCAAATATCGAGCATTTCCAAAATCCCAATTCTTCAAATACCCGTTGATCGAAAAATTAATTCAATTTTTATATATATTAAAATAAAATATCTCATTTTGAATTTGAGTTGATCGATCGCAATCAATAATAATTAGTAAATAATAAAACTTAAATTAAAAAAAATTGCTTACCTTGGATATTTACTCCAAAATAGAATTTTTATTTGTGCTTTTATTTGGCAGTATAAATATTTTTTTAATTGCTCGTGCTAGAATTTGTAACAGACTGATTCCATTAAATTAATGTTTTTTCTTATTAAATAGCAAAATTAAATTGAAAAATATTAAATTGTATTTTACTAACAGCTTAAAAAGTTAATAAACAGGACGAACAGCCTGGTCGCCAAGTACTGCTGTTTACACAAATCATGGAAGGAATTTTTAGCTATTCATTTTTATTACTTAAAAAAAATAAAGACAAATAGTTCCTAAATCAAGGTTTTCTGTTACTGTATTATTAATAAAATACTATGAATTATTTTATTGATTTAAAGAGCTAATAAAACTAAAATATCCTTCACTTGTTGAATTGTTTTGAAAAACTTTACAATTTAGCTATTTACGGAAACTTTAAAAAAGGCCTATTGTTATACGAGTCTTTATTGTTATACAAATATGGCAAAAATATTTATATGCTTCTATTCCCCACCTGACCAGCTAGCTTTAATTTTGTCAAGTCAGTCAGCTATTAAAACCATATCTTTTCACAACAAATGAAAATATTATTTTAAATTAAACCTACGTAACAAACATGGAGCATTGCAAAATCGATTGGCGAAATCGATTCAGTGGATGAAGCTGGGTACATTTCCGTTACCGAGGGCTGTTGGCGCACAGTTAAATAATTTTCGCCAAATCAGTTTGGCGACTCTTTTACTTTCTTAGAAACGGGAAAGCACTATTATATTCCAAAAGCCGTTGGCGACAGTTAAATTATTTTTGCCAAATTGACAACAGTTTGACGATTTTTTGCGGAAATTGGAAACGAAAAAGTACCGACTTTGTCAGGGTTTTATTTTGCAGTATTTTTTGAAAATGATGGGTAGTGGACATAGACGATGATTAATGAGGAATATAGATGACATGAGCTTTCAAATGAAACAAAAATTTGGTAAATCCATTTAGTAATTGAGACGTAGAAACAATCGACATTTTTACCCTTATAAAATATACGGCAAATAATATTTTTGAGGTTTGTTTCAAAAAGATGAGTTAACAGGAGATAACTGAATATAAAATGTCATGATTTTTTATATGAAACGAAAATTAATGAAATTGGATCAGTAGTTAGGGTTAAGAGATTAATTATTTAATTTGACTAATTATTTTAAATACATCTACTGCGCTATCAAAGATTATTATATAAATCTTGCAGTTATATTGCATCATATTTCATATTCTTCGCATTCATATCAATTGATATCAACTGAATTGAACTTTAATCAATTTTTCTATATATATTTTTTAATATGAATCCTTAAGTTTACGCTCATACATGGTTAAATGATTTCTGCTTCACCAGATTGTATGCATTCAGCACTGAGATATGATTGTTGGAATTTCAAATTATGTTGCTAACATTCTGAATTTGTCAGCATCATATTAGTACTCTATAGCATGATTAACCATTGCAGACAAGCCACTGCCTGCAGCACAGTAGCCATATCATACCAAATAATTGATTTTGACTTATAGTTCGTGACCGGCAGATATATAATATGCATAACGAACTGGAATGCAAAATTGAAACTAAATTTTGAAATTGAAATTAAATTTTGTAGATGTGGGATCAAATTAATGCTTTCTAATTTAATGAAACTTTATAATTCATGATTTTATACGCGCTCATGATTTTAAGCGCTTTTTGTTACGCTTTAAGAATAAAGGTGATTAAATTTTATATCGAGTATTATATAAGTGTAGATTTTAGAATATTAAAAAAAATTTTAGTACATTGTCATTAATATGTGGTAAAAATGAAAAAAAATATTGTGCCAAATTCTATTTAAAATTTAAATAAAAAAGACAAAATTCGAGTAATTATTACATGGAAAAAGAAAAAAATATATATTTTTAAATTTAAGATATAGAGCGCTGAAAATATTAAGTATAAATTTTCTAAATGCATTTTTAAAAATTTGCCGTAATTCATTGAAAACAGTTAATGTTTCTAAAACGAATAATTTTTAGCTTATTTAGAAAAAAATTAATTCACTTTTGAAGATAAACGATAGTCATTTTGATATGGATCTTCCAACTGCAACTTCGCTTAGACGATGAAAGGCACTTACTCTCCAAACTTTTAAGTGAGTATGTTTCTCTTATTCGAGCTCATTTAAGGAAAACCAATCCTTTATGAAAACTGCAGTATTTAAAATTCTAATTCTCTGTTATAAATTTTTTCAGATACATATAAAAAATTATATACTTCACTGATAAGATTAAACATCTAAGTTCATTTTAATTTATTTATTCTATAGTTATTTTTTTTGTGTGTGTATATCCCAATTCGATATCTCAAAAGTGTTGCTCGTAGGCAAGCGTCCTCTGGCGGAAGTGAAAGTAAGTCTTCCAGATTGTGGGATGACTTAATGAATACTTACTTATTTCGGGGGGGTCTGTTGTGAAGAAGTTTGTTACCGATCACTGGTCAATCCTTTCGACAGCTTGTATTGCCGTTCCTTATTGGATCACTTTTCGGTGGCCCTTCGATTCTCAGATAACTGTTCATATTTCTTTTGATGAAAGTGAAATAATTATTCTTTTTTTTTAACGTGATCGTGTTATAGACCAAAATACTTTCTATAAATTGCGTGACATAAAAATTTTTCATTGACAGAACTTGAAAAAAAAATAGTTCCATAAAGAATTGTTGTAAAACTGAAAGACGGGGATTCATTTATAAAATATTTTCATGTGATAAAATAATCTTTATATACAGTATAACAGAAATCATAAACTGACTATTCCGACCCTTCCTAAGGCATAAGGGAAAAAATTAAATGACCGGACCGCCGCGATAGCAACACTGGTGGGAACTGTTATTGAGTCCTAAGGGCCATCACCGGACACGGTACAACATTTTGTAATGGGAAGAGTGTCCCGTCATGGATAAAAGGTAGACAACACCCCTCCTTTCTGTTACCACCAGGATGGCGAGAAGCAGCCACTACACCGGAAGTTTCTCATACTTATTTCTGTGGTACCCCCTCCCCGGTGGGATTCACATACAGTATATAAAGGCTGATATAATCTAGCCTAAACCATTGGCATATCATGATGTTCCGAATTAGAAATTATATATATTTTTTAAAACTTCTATCAAAGCAATTTGTTTAACCACTGATAATTTAATAAATGGGGATAACTCAAAATTTAATTCAGAAATATTAAGCCTATACTTAAAAAGACGAAAATGAAACGAAATCTTTATTCATAATACAAAAAAATTCATTGGTTTTTGCAGAGATGCATCGTTAGGCTTCATCAATATCCAAGGTTCCCTTTCCCTCTTTTCTCGATACTGACTCTGTGACATGCAAAATTAGATTTATCATCAGGCATGGCTCATCGCGAATCATTTTGCTGCACGGATATGATGCCCTCAGGAGAAATTTCCGAGCAGGACACGTGGAGCGCGTCGAAACTGAATGTGTTAACATGCTTCCTATGCTCCAACACAGGAGGCAACAGTCGCTATCAGATTCGTATTGATGCTACGTTCTCATTTTCTAAATTAACAACTCTGTACAATAATTGATTGGATCGCCAGTAAATACATCTTGCCAATTCAAGAAATAAGCTCAATCTATGTTTACAGCATTAAAGTTAATATCAGGGGGGTTCAATCCTTTGTGCCTCGAATAATTGCTTCTTGTCCATTAAAAACGATTCATTTACTTTTTGTAGTTATTGTATACACCAATTCTTATATTTTTTTTTCTTAATGTTTTTTTAATAAAATAATTTTAATTTTTACGTGATAAATATAACTCCGTTTTTACTATCTTTTTTTATAAGTTAGTCTAATTTATTTAATTATTTTTTTGTTCGCATCAGAACCTATTCCCATTTATTTCCATTATCAAAGAAAGTTCGAAAGATTGATATTTTCTAATCTAACCAATAATTATTTTTTTTTAGAATTCCCTTGTAATTTTTATGAGTTAATAAACATGCGCATCATTGTGATGGGAAAACTGCTACACTGAATTCTGTGTGATCTACGCTTAGTGGCACTTTGAAATACTATATTCTTTTTTAATGTTTCACAATCATCTTTTGAGCGTTTCCAAAAGCGTTCGCAAGCAATCGTTGTTATCTTTTGTATAATAAAAGCCAAAAGCGGCAATATTTTTTCCCGATAGAGTCTTCCAAAATCTGTAACGAATATTCTCAAATAAAAATGCAAATACGGTCTTGGACAAAGCTGTGAAGGCATTGAATTCAAAGATTTTTATTCTTCCAGTCCCACACCAGAGTCGTGTGGTTCTCAGTTTAGTAAAGAAAATTGATACTTGTGCATTAATTGCATGGCATAAGCGGAAAAAAAAGGAAATACAGGAAATTTGACATGCATTGGGGTAAATGAACCGGACAGCACCCTTATATCTTGGATCATGACTCCATTCGTTCATGTACATAACTAATAGAACATGTGTAATCCTTTACATATCACAACTTCAATTTCTGTTGCAATTGGTGCTTAATAAAATACTTGTTGAAACAAACATAGATATCAAGTTCTCCATAAGAAATGTAATTAAAATTAAACTGTTGATATTTCTAGAGAACCAATGGGTCGTTAAAAGCATATAATAAATTAAATATATGTTACGACAAGGTAGGCTCTTTTTAAACTTATAGAGGGAAATAAAATGTGTTCTCAGAAATATAATGAATATTTAATGAAATATTTTCACATTGCATGATAAAAAGAGTTGCATAATTAAATTGGTTCAATCATTTACCTATATCGCATCAGCTTGAAGTTATCCTAATTTTATTATAAATTTCCAATATTGTTTTTGAATCTTCATCTAAGCGGTAATATATTCCCATTTGCAGGGAAAATTCTAATAAATGATAGATAATTTAACTAAATTCCTAAATTCCCTTTATTTCTCTCTTTTTTTTACATATTAACCTCTTTCGCTATAAAATAATTTGCAAAAGAGTGTATAATGCTATGCTTAGCACGTTATTATAGCATAAGGTGATAAAATTTACAAAAATGTATTAGTCCAACAGACATTTTTTTTTAAAAATTAAGAGATAACTCAATTATTTTAATGCTATTATTTTAACAGTACTTTCTACCTTAGAAATAAATTAGGTAAAATCTTATTTCTTTCATAAGCATACAAAAACAGATACAAAGTAAGATTTTATTATTTATTACAAGAGAATCGAATGCTTTGTTAAACAATCAAGGAAAAATTCTTTCTCAAAGAACGCATAAATTTGTTACATTGAAAGTTTATCTTCTTATTTTTTTATAAGTATTTCATATTAACTAAACTATCTATAAACCTAAAGCAGTGACTAAATCTGTCGTTTAAATTCGTACATATTTGTAGTACCAATATTCAACAGAATTTACTAGAACGTATGTTAAGATTTTATAAGATTATTAATCTCATTTTGAAACCAACTTGATCTCAGGGGATACTGAATATATTTCAGTTAAATCATTTAAATATAACTTCATGTCCGTACAGAATTTAAGGAATTTAATCTTAATTCAGAATGTTCATTACAAGATATTAAAACCATATTATTGTAATTGCTTTACTTATGTTCAATTGATCATGTACATGAACCTTTTTTGTGTTTATGTGCACAATCAACAGAGCATATGAAAGGATTGGAACTAGTCAGTTCACATTACGTCACAGATCTATTAAAAATGTAAATGTGAGGTTCATCTATCTTCTGACAATCTATACTTTAACTTTCAACAATTGAAGAAAGTCACGTGATTAAATATTTCAATGAACAATGAAAGCAATTTGAATATTAGAGCATCAATGCAATCTATTATTGAAAATTAAACAAGACATATTTTTAAAAATTGTCGAAATTTGGAAAAAATGTGTCCGAATATTAAATTGGTATGATTAAAATGACATTTTTTAAATTTTGAAACGGTGTAAAAATTAATTTTTTGCAATATTATTTTCAGAAATTATAGAGAGAAAGCCCCAGAATTCAATCTAAATTTTAATTGATTAAAATTCTATTTAAAATTTAAAAAAATCGCTTTGAACTGTACATGCCCTCCTCCAAGGTATATATGTGGGAATTTCGGCAACTAAATGTCAAACTGTCTGCCTTGTACAGAGCCAAACACAGACGCAAGTATACACACATCCATCTTTATTATTAATAGAGATTGAAAAATTAAGAAATCATAATTGAACTATTTACATGGTAATATTTATTAGTAAACTTTTAATACAAAATGGAGGTAGCTTTATTATGATTTGTACATATGAAACGTACATATGTCACTCGCCCACTTTTATTGATTAAATTTCAATCAAACATTCATTCTACCTTTATTTAAACTATCAGGAATGTTTTCAAAAGGTGTTTGTTACCTCTGAACTATAGAAAATTGCCTTATAAGACTCCAAAACTCCTCCGCAAAGAAACTCGCATGATGTCATAAAGAGATACACAACTTCCATAAGTACTGTGCATCACCGTACTATACAAGTTAACATTTTTTTTTATCATAGTCGTTATTTCACAAGTTATTGATTCTAAACAAAATATCAAACAAACTGCGTCTAGCTCACTAACAATGTATTCTATTGCTATCAATATGAAAATATGTTGTTGTTACTGTGTCGAATTGCCTTCCTGTTTCTTAAATTCCAATGGATTCCGCAGAATATACTAGTACAGTGATGACGAAACGGTGTAAAGAAACAAATAAAAGAAAACCTTGATTATTACCATTCGTAACAGTACATGATGTTGAAGAATCGCATTCCTTTAGCAATAGAAAAGAAAATGTCCTATGTATTGTAATCAAAAGAATTACGTAAAAAGCAGCTCATTTTGCCTGATTTTTAAATGCGGATATTTGAAAATATAACAGGATTTATACTTCGAACCATCATTTACAAAAAAAATACTACAATTTTTACTTTTTCGTAGAGGTAGTACAGAGAAAATATTTTAATCGTCAAAAGATTTGAATTCGAGATTGGGACAAATTTCCACGTTTTAGATCTCCCTGAGTTCGAAAAACCCATTTTTGCGAAAATGTCCGTCTGTCTGTGGCAAAGATTACTCAAATTTGATATACGGTTCTATAAAACAAATATGCTGATTTCTATCATGTTTTGAGCGCATTACGGCCAGAGGAAGTCTGTCCGTCCAGGTTCGAATCAACACTATAACTGCGAAACGAAGAGACCTAGTAAAATAGAATTCGGCGCATAGTTTTAAAATCTATAGCGTAGACGCTTACCAAATTTTGAGATAAATCCAAGAAGGGTTGACCATCTGTCGGTTTGTACTTTCAGAAATATGTAAACGCGTGTAATTGTGTGTTAAGTTTTTGTTTCAATCGGTTGGTAAAAACGTGTCTAAAACTCGAATTCGATTTTCAGATCTTATTAACCGCATACCAAGGATAAATCACCAAAAATTAATAAAAATACTAAATTAACGTCTAAAGATAATATTTCGTAACTATTTTGTGCCATTGCCATGCAGTGCATTCCCTGGAGAATAACACCTTCATTAGAGAGTATGCGGGAAGGTTTTGGGAAGACCACAATGGCTGGCTCATATATATATATATATATATATATATATATATATATATATATATATATATAGAGAGAGAGAGAGAGAGAGAGAGAGAGAAATTTTTATGTAATCTTAACTACTCAACCGTAACACATTTTTTAAACTTAAAATACCAGTATGTTGTATTAAATTTTCTGTAAATATTGAATGATCGTAAAGTCAGATTACAAAAAAAAAGTTATTACAAAAAAAGAATTATTGAATACAATGCATCAAAAAAATTGTATTGTCAGATTGTCGTGCTTTTAAATTTTTAGTCCAACAGATAGCTCATCTAATGAATAAATGGTAATTTTACATTCGAAAGGTATCAAAATGGCGTCAACGAAGTTATGGTGGAAAATAACGTCAATGACGTCCGCGCTTACCCGGTATTACTCCATTAGATTTTTTTTCTTTGGGATTACATTAAAGAAAATATTATTCACAACACTAGTTAAAGATATCAATATCTTCGAAGTTATAGACATGGTGTGAAAGACAAAACGATTGGACAATTCGTGAAAGGGGTTGGGATACCACTTTGACTTTCTTTGACGTACGAGGATACTCGCACAGAAATTTAATAACAAAAGGGAATTTATTAAAAAAATTATAAAATTTTAATAAAATATCAAAACAACCATATACCAACTATGTTTTCACTATAAAAGACAATGATATAGTTTATTTATAGAGAAAATTTATAAGCAGGAAAATATTTTGTAGCTAGCCTGTACTCAATTTAAAATACTTTATGAAGTTTTTTTTTTCAAATAATCTACTCATAAACAAAATAAAATAAAATAACAAGATTCTTTTAATTTTAAAGGTTTTGATTCCATAGCATAGTTCGAAATTAAAGTGCAGATTAAAAATGTCATAAAACAAAATTTCTACGAGAAATCTTTTGGGTTGTAAACGGTTTGATTTATTTATTTTAAAGAAATAATAAAATGTATTATCTGTAAAATATAAAAATTTGGAACCTTCATTTAGTCGTTAAAATTCATTTCATTAATTTCATTTTTAAAAAAAACTATTAACCATATTTTCAATATTAAACTCCACGTGAAAAAAAATCGACAACAAAGACATTCAATCAAAAAGGAATTACAACACAAATTAAATCTTTAATAGATAAAAAAAATACAGGTTTCCCTGTACAACAAAGACAAATTCCATTTTCCATTCTTAACACCTCGTCGATGCAGCCGAATTCTTTAATTCGCTTCCCGATCCTACATTGAAATGCATCCCTCGATGGAAAGTGAAGTTAGTTGGCAAATAAAGTTTCCGATGGGTGCGGATGGATGGAACACAAAGGGATCTTTTGTCTAATGGGTCCAGGCATCGATCGAATGGGGATGACGGCAAAACACTCCCACTAATGAAGTCTCTTTTCTCGACCCCTGCTATTGTCACCTCGACTTCGCACCATCGATCTGAGACTCTTCAGAGATCACTCCGTCAAAGGCCATTCAAAATGTTTTCTCACACTACACCTCCTTTTTCCACAACGGCTTTTTAGGTGACATTAGGGAATTAGAAAAATATCGTATCGCCTTCCGCCGTATTCAATGTGGAAGATGAAGTCAATACATGGTACGCTGTAATTTAAGTTAACTTCTTGTAAGCAGCAGTGGCGTATTTCGCTGTTGAGCATATCATCATTATTCTATCAAAATCTTGTTTGCCAAATTTACATTTTATTGATACACATATCTTGCATAGAATAACTACATCTTTTCTCATAATATGTACATACAATATGTGATTGTTATATGTTGTCATAAAGTGCCATTCTCTAGTAGTTTCAGATGTTACATTATTTTGCTGTTATAGCTTTTTAATATAAGAAATTTTAATTTAATATTCATGATATGAGAGATATGCACCCATGCAAAAGAAAATGCTGTGCAATACAAGGCGCTCTGTAATTTAAGTTCACTTCTTGTAAGCAGCAGTGGCGTATTTGACTGTTGAGCATATTATCACAATCGGATCAAAATCGTGCTTGGAAAATTTACATTTTATTGATGCAAAACTCTTTTATAGGATAGATAACTACATATTTCTCCATTTGTGTACATGTGATATGAAATTGTTATATGTTGTCATAAAATATCATTTCAGCGGTATTTTCAGACGTTGCATCATCTTTCTGTCATAACTTTTTAACATACGAAATTTGAATTTGATATCCATGATATAAGAGATATGCATCCATACACAAAAAAATGATGTGCAATACAAGACTCTCTGTAATTTTTTAAGTTCAGTTCTTGTAAGCAGAAGTGGCGTATTTGGCTGTTGAAATCATCACTATTGTATCAAAATCGTGCTTGGCAAATTCACCATTTTATTGATGCAAAACACTTATTTAAGATAGCTACATCTTTTCTGAAATTGTATACATGTGATTGTTATATGTTGTCATAAAGTGCCATGCCTCTAGTAGTTTCAATTGTTGCATTATTTTACTGTTATACCTTTTTAACATACGAAATTTCGATTTAATATCCTTGATATGAAAGATATGCACCCATGCAAAAGAAAATTCTGTGTTATAAAAGGCACTCGTTAATTTAAGTTCACTTCTTATAAGCAGCAATGACGTGTTTGGCTGTTGAACATATCATTACTTTTGGATCAAATTCTTGCTTGCCAAATTTATCATTTTATGCTTGTAGGATAACACAAAACGCTTGTGTAGGATAGCTACATCTTTTCTCAAATTAATCACATGTGATATGCGAATGTTATATGTTGTCATGAAATGCCATGTCTGTAGTACTCTCAGATACTACATCTTTTTGCTTGTATAGCTTTTTAACATACGAATAGTATCGATGATAAAAGAGTTGTACACCGATGCAAAAGAACTTATGGTGAAAAAAGTTAATTGTTTAAAAATAGTAGAGTTAAATTACTGTCATGAGAACTTGAAATATGTTGCTGGCTTATTTTCTACTGCAAAGAATTTACGAGGGGGAATAAAAAGTAAAAGGACGTTTGAGAAAAGGTGCATTTATTCTAATTAAATAAAACTGAAACATGCATTATTTTTCTACTTAACCACCCTGGCCTTCAACGCACTTCTCCCAATGTTCACAAGCTGTTTTTTTATTCCAACGGAAAAAAAGGTTTTTCCGTTGTATTTGTAACCAATTTTGTACCTCATCAACAATTTCTTGATTGGTTGCAAATCTTCTTAACTTTAGTGCTTTCTTCAATGGTCCAAACATATGAAAATCGCTTGAAGCAAGGTATGGAATATATGGTGGGTGTTCCATCACTTCGAATCTCAACTCCCTTATTGTTTTGGCTGTCCGTTGAGCAGAATGTTGCCGAGCGCTATCTTGTTGCAAGATGACACCTTTTCGCAGTTTTCCATGATGTTTGGATCTGATTGCAGGTTTTAGGTTAGTTCGTAACACATCACAATTTAGTTCGCACACATCGTAACACACTGTTCACTGTTTCGCCTCTTGGGGTGAAAGGAACGGCTACTACACCTTCTGCTTTCTCGATCTTTCGACATCACATAAAGAAGTTTTCCTGTTTGAAGCGTTGTATCCATTGATAGATCTTGCTTTGCGATAAACAGCTGTTACCATACTGTACTTGCATTCGACGAATCATTTCTGCAGATTTAAAACCTTCCGTAAGTAAAAAACGAATCATTGTCCTCATTTTGACCTTGGTGCAGATCGACACTGCAGCTGCCATATTTAATGGTCTACTACACACCAGCGGAATAATGCCGAGTTTACACTCAGCCAGTTATAAGACAGCCTGTAGGTAGCGCATGCGTAGAATGGGACTAATTTATATTTGCCACAATTTCATAAGATAAATTCAGGCATTCCAATCTTGACTATAAACTGCCGTTTTGGCGTCCCTGAAATTTTCTTTCTCACCTCGTATCGTATTAAAATGATGGAAATTTACACAAAGAAACATGGTAAAATAAATTTTAAAAAAGGTCAACATTCCTAAATTTGGAAAACAATAGAAAAAAATGGCAAATAAAATGAAAAAAAAACCTCGCATCAGAAAGAACAGAGAGCAAAAGATGTCGGAATTAATCTATGATAAGTGATCGATTTTTTTCCACGACAAATTGTACAAACGCATGCGCATTAAGGAGAAAAAAAAATGCAGTACAGCGGCATGCTGTTGTCCCTTCCGACCAATTACTTACCACGGACAAAACAGCATTTTTCAGCCTTTTTACGCATGCGTTGCATACCGGCCATCTTATAAATGGCTTATTGTAAACTCGGCATAAGAGTTCCATAAATGTGTTGCCGACTACACTGTTTCAGTGCTAGAAACAAGCCGTGGAAACAGAAATTGCAAAAGTACCTTTATTCTTTGACTTTCCCTCGAATTTTAATTCAAAGCTCTCGTACGATTGAAATAATAGATTATTACTAATTCATGAAAGATTTTATGCTAATAGTCACAAAAATGCTCATTATTGTCATGGTATTTAAGTTGTTAAATCTGATCTGTACAGCCTGGATTTAGTTCCCTGTGATAGTCACGTTTTCATGTTGTTTGCAAAAGCAAAAATAATATTTTCTTTTAGAATACTTCGACAGTTGTATTTTTGCGATTTGGAATCTTCAGTTAAATATATAGGTTTAGTTTTAGAAAAAAAATTTATGAGTTATATTTTTTGATAGTTCAAGAAAATCCAAATCAACGCAATTTTTATAAGGCATTTTTCTCAATTTTTAGATGAAGTAAAAATCTTTTTTTGTAAACAAGTTATTAGCAGAAAAAACTGAAATTTTTATTATTTAATATCCTAATTTTGGAAAACAGATCGTAGAAAAAAAATTACAAAATTGAGTTTGGTAGTTATGCAATGATTTCCTTTGTAAAGGATCATTGAAGGCTCATATTGTTATTATTATAGGTTTATCAAAAGCATTTATAATATTTAAGGTATACTTGAAGCTATTTCACAAATCGTATACACTTATTATGGTGACATTAAGTAATAGAAATAATAGCCACTTTTATTCTCAATTTCATTTGTAAATTACTTTTGCACATGTAAGAATAGTTCTGTTTAATTAATTGTAAAAAAATGCATTGCTGCACATTAAAATACACTATATAAATATAAAAACCTTCTGAAAATCTCGAAAGAATTTAATCTAACTGATAATATTGAGAAATTGTTTTGAAGAAATCTAAAACAAAGGATTTATGAATTAATGCTTTCTACCTAAAGATAAGTTTTGTTTTCGCTTCTTTACTGATTAATCTTTTTAGGTGAAATATCCAACAATGCTAGGGACAAAAATATTTTCATGTCTAATTTTAGATTGACGATACATCTATATTTATATTTACATAATAAGCGTTAATAAATGCATTTTTAAATACATATTTTTCAACGTTTAAAAGTTCTGTATAAATAATTAAAATGTACTAAAACGCTTTATAATATACAACTTTATTTTAAGAGAATATTAGTTGTGACAAACAGTTTTAAAATCTTTCGAGGACTAATTTTCAAAAGTTATTACTAATTTTTAAATAATAGTGCAAAACTTAATTAAACAATGTGAATTGCTACTTAGAAAGGCAAATAAATAAAATGATTTAAGTTTCTACAATATCTTTCCCAACATTAAAAGTAAAATCACCTTTTTTATACAAGGAAATATATTTTTCAATTCATGAAAAATGAGTTTTCAATTCATGAAAAATGAGTTTTCAATTCATAAAAAACGAGTTTTCAATTATTGACCATGAAATTTTTGTTAAAAATAAAAATTTCCCAATGATTTTTGGTATTTCTAGACAAAATTAAATGCAAATCTATTCAATGGTTCGAATATCTGTTGCGAATAAATCATTGGTGCATTTCACTTGTACTTATATAGTCATTATCATCTTTTATTAAAAATGTACAATTGACCTTCCGTTAA
>JAPMOR010026298.1:362710-376870 GCA_026543865.1 Argiope aurantia
CTTTGATTTTTATAGTCATTATCATCCTTTATTAGAAATGGATAATTGACCTTCCGTTATAATTTTAATTTTGACTCAGATTTGCAGTTATTATTTTGTTCCATTTCACTTTTATTTTTATAGTCATTATTATCTTTTATTAAAAATGTACAATTGACCATCCGTTAATATTTTGACTTTGACCAAGATTTGCAGTTATTACTTTGTTCAATAGCGTTTATAACAACTTTCAAAGAACTCTCCTCGTGAAACGAAACTCCGCAGAACCGTTGATCCATCTCCGGGCAAGCAATATTCACGGCGGAATTTCTCCAAATGGAAAGCGATCTCCGGAAGAGAACCCTTCAGATTTGTACATCATGCAAATCGTGTTATCTCCTTCCTTTCGAGAGCCCCAGGAGATGAAGTCGAATTTCCTTTCAGGCTATTCGGAAGGTGTGAATGCGAATCTCTGGAACAGAAAATGTCCACTTGCCACGCTCAACACCCAGTTATAATTGCCGCCTAGGCCATTGTTCGGGCCAGAGTGTGCCAGAAATGCCCTTGAAAAGATTGGCTTATTCTTCAACCTATGCAAAGCAGGCTGAGTCTTGAGGCAAATTCACAATCGCCTGCTTTTCCTAGCAGCTTTAATAGGAAGCTGTGTATACAAGTACTTTGCATGCTTACATTACTGAATACTCGCGTTTGCAATGTTTTTTATTATGAGCTTAATATTTTCTCTCTATTTTTAAACTAACTCTTAATGCTTCTACTTTTGTTCCTCTTAGGCATCTCCATATTATTTCTGTTTGCCAATACTCCTTTTTTTGTCAACTAATGCAACATTTTTCAAGTTGAAACTCATTTTTCAATATCGATAAATAAAAGAAATCTTATTTAAATATATCGCTTTCTCCCTTTTTTTGGGGGGAGACAGGGGTAAGGGCTCTTTAAAATTTCCTTAGCTAAATATATCTTGGCCACTGGTATGTTGATTGCTTTTGTATTGCTAGTATTATAATTAATAAAAAAATTAACTATTCAAATAAGTTTTTTGAAACTTTAGCTGAAGACTCCCTTATGTTTCATAATATTTGAGAACAAAATTTGAGAAAATCTATTCATTAATTTCGATTACTTTGGGGCACAAAAGAAAATTGGCTTTATTCAAAAAATTCCGTTTTATTTACTTGGATTTTAGGTAGTTTTCTATGGAAAGAATACCTATTTCAATTGTTCTTTCTCATGTCAAGACTTCGGGAAAACTTTTTGAGTTATTCCCCGATCATTGTCCATAGAACAGAAAACCACCCTTCCTTCAAAAGTTATATATGCGTATAACGCTTTGCTCACGTTATCTTGTAGACAGAATAAATAGAGTAATTTTGTTTGGATTTCAACTGGCTTGGAATATGTTATTAGAAATGTAGAACGAGTTCGTAAATGGCCTTTCTAGCTCAAAAGAAGTGGAAATGGTAGGAGCTTGAAATTTTAATTTTGCCATAACATTCTTAATATTGAAAATAGAAAAATAAATCCAACTAGCCAAATAAGCACCTCATTAAGACGAACAGCTTTTACATTTAAGATTTTTTGATAATTGCAAATTCTTAGAGGTTACAAGCTGAAAATTGATTTTCAAGCCCTCATGTTGACTGTTTCTAACAATAATTTATGTTGCCAGATAGTAACTTTGATGTAAAGGAATCTATCTTTTCTTTCCAGCTTGCCGATAGGAATTTTTTAATTTAAAAACTCTAAATTAAATTTACTATTTAAATATAACAGAATTTGAGCAAAAGATGAATTTCAACAACATCTGAAGTCAAGTTCCCCTTATCATTTTTCTTACAAAATTTTTCATTTATTATATAAATCTCTAGATATAAAATCCAGAAGTAAAAATGGCGATACTTTTTTAAATATAGAGCTTCATCGCTTTATTCAATATTTCAACGAAACATTGAATAATACCATGAAATTGAAAAGTATTATTGAAAAACTTTATGAAATTATTCAAATATGTGATAGCGTGTAATCATAATTCGAGAGAAAAATTTATTTTTTGAATGGCGGGGAAATGAAAAATTATAAAATAATTTTTCATTGGTGTTATAGACAATTAACAATGCCATGAATGTTCACTGTTTTTAAACAATCAATTATCGCTCTCTTGTTCTTAAGAATAAAATAATTCAACAAAATAGAACTATTTTTACTTACATAAAGGTTTTTAAAATTTGTATCAATAAAAAAAAAGAAAGAAAAAAAGTCCATCGTGAAATTTGTTTTCGATGCTTTCATCATATAATTAGATAAACATCAACGATTTTTTTCCATCAGAAAAATCTTAATTAATATATCATGATCTGCGAAAAGAAAGAATGTTCCTGATGAAGAATTAAATTAACTTTCTACAGTGAATCATTATTATAAAAATGCTTAAAGAAAGAAATACTAATTACATTAATTCAACTTAACACAAAAGGTGTTTTTGGAAAAAAGAAACGCGAAGTAGCCACTCACTTTCAAAAAAAAAATACTTTTAAAGAAAGTATTATTCCTTTGTAAGTCTGTCCTTATATCAGATGTATAGCAATCTTTGAAGCCGAAATTATTCTGATTTAATTACTGTATTTTTTATGTAACCAAAAAATTATTAGTTTTTCTGTGTTATTTTAAACATTTATTTATTCAATCTGAAAAGCTATGAAAATTCATTATCAGTTTTTGTTTGGTTACAATTTTTTTCAACACGAATTTATAAAATTTTATTACAATCTGAAGCAGCATGATATAATGACAAACTCTGAGTTGTAATTGATGGATTCTGGAATCATTACCAGAAACTACATGAGATTCATCATATTTTTTGAATATGTCACTTATAATATGTGTAGGACTCAGGAATCTCTACTATTTTAGAACTCACATTTAATTACATTTAGGACGGACAATTACATTAACATAAAAGAAATAAACATTAAATAGATTTCGTCGAATGCGTCGCAGGATTAATTCACATGTTACGCCGAGTCTTTCATTCAGAGACCCGTCTCGTTTCATACGTCTTGACTTTCGTTCAGAAGAGAATAGAGGTAGCAATCAAGTGAATTAAACATTTTGACAGATTTATTTACTAGAAAAATTTGAAGATCAAATTCAAAATCTTAACTTATGTTTAATTTACAGAATTCCGTCCCAAACGTACTATACGTACTATTTTTACGTACAAGATACTATTTTAACTCGTTTACGCATTGGACACACTAGATTCATCCATATTCCTTTGTTGCTATATGAGAAACCACCACTGTTCGCAATGTCATTGCCATATGTCTGCCCAATATATATTGTCAGATTGCCCACTGTAAATGTCCATTGTTTATAGTTTTTTCAAAAGTCTTGCAC
Organism: Argiope aurantia; assembly: GCA_026543865.1. Lineage (NCBI taxonomy): Eukaryota > Metazoa > Arthropoda > Arachnida > Araneae > Araneidae > Argiope > Argiope aurantia. The sequence continues at coordinate 366,104 of JAPMOR010026298.1, forward strand.
TCCATTATCTTTCTTGCTTGATAAGATACATCATGTCCAACTCTTTGAATTTTTAAAGTCCATAAAGTTTTATCCATTAATTTAAATCTTGATTGCATTTTAAAGTTTCTTTTCATATTTCCTCCGATGACTGTTTGAAAATGATACTATTTAGAAATATTGTTTGGTGTAGTATATTCAGCATTGTGGCTCTTGCGCCTGTAAAAACCCAAACAAACAAACAGACAAGGTTTTATATTTAGCTTCGTGAAATAGTAAAAATAACCGTGAATGCATTCGGACTTCTTTTTATTTCGAAGAAGTTTGAATCTGAAATTTAATACAAATCTAGAAGGAATCCGTTTTAAAAAAATATGTTTCTTTTAATTCTTAAAGCAGAATACTAATTAAACGCATAATTCTAATTTAATTCTTAATTCTATAGAAACCTGGTAAAAACGCTGAGGAACAGGAATAATTAGTCCTTACACTTTTGCCATTTTATCTAAAGTAGCACAAATAGTCGAGGGAAAAAATCCGATCCGCAGTTGAACACAATCAATTTTGAAAGATTCGAATTAGCTGGCTTGAACAACTATGCATAAGGTCATGTAAGTACACCTTTCGATTGTGCCACTTTCTATCTTCTCCTTCAATCAGTTTTAATCATAAAAGAACCAGATTTCGAAACCTCAAATCCACATGCAAGAAGATTGAATCTATTAGTGTAATTCATGAAGTTCAACTAACAATAACTTAGATGCTGATGGCCGATTCTGTCATTAACATTCAAATACAAATTCTGACAGAACATCGGACCTTTACAAAAACCGCACCTTATTTTTAAATGTCGATAAGTAAAAATCGTAAGTAATGTTTGTAATAATAATAATAAGTTAGCACTAACTTAATTTAACCCAGGTTTTATACAAGCTTATTTTTTTCGTCAGATACTATTGAATTCACTAATTGTTATAAGTTATTATAATTTCGTAATATTAATCTCATAATTTCAAGTACATTTATAATATGTAACTCGTCCACTATTATTCTTTGATGCAAAATTTTATAATTTTTAACATGTCCATTCATTTTTATAATTATTTAGTCTTTAAGAACCTGTTTTAAGTAAAATTTATTGCTTTGAACTAAGATTTGCTGTTTGAACTCTGTTTGCCTGTATGTAGAAAAAAAATACACTTTCATTTAGCTCGCCGTTGCTTTCATTTTTTCCTTCTTCTTAATTGAATATTGAAATTTGATTTTTCTTTCATCTTTCGTATTTGTTCTTGTATATGTATATTAAGATTTTTTTTCTCTGGGATTAAATTTTGTATTAATACTTTGTATATCAGATTCCAACTGATAGCTCTATATTCAATTTTCTCCTTCCATTAAGGTAGTCAAGTAAAAGAAAAAGGATATGGAAAGTCTTTTTTAGCAACAATTTTACTACTGAATTTTTCAGAACTCGTTTATTTTAAAAGCAATTTCCTTCCTTTTATATATTTTATAGAATAAATTTAAATATTTCGTCTATCATTTTTTATTGTTTAAAAATTTAACTATTACTATTCCTACTCATATATCCCAAACTGATCAGGAACACTTTGGGAACGGGGATGCAATGTGGCGTAGTAGTAATTCTTAAGACGGCGCTTCAAATTTTATTTATCTAGTTTGTTAGATTTTTAATTATAAAATTCACTTATACAAACCTGGACAGATTGGTTGATTGTGAATCAGTTGACAGGTTTAGTCCAAAACAAGATAAAAGTCTACAATTTAAATATAAAGATTACTTATTAAAATTCTCGAATGTAACTTATTACGTGTTTTAGTTATAAAGTTCACATACGCATAAAAATGTGGATTGGTAGATTGTAAACTAGTTGAGGGATCTCCTCCAATATTTAATACTCAACAAATAAAATCACAGATCAGTACCATCTTTCTGGCTTTATTGGTTTCTAGTTGATTTGGATAGACAAGCTGATAGAATTTTCATTGATAGATTTTTATCCAGAATATAATATGAACATTTTCGGTGCAAAAGCGGCATAACGATTCAGCTTAACCAGGTTAAGTTTTTACTCTCTCGCAAACGAAGTATACAAAAAAGTAAATATTGTAATCGTTCAAATAGCATTAAACCGAAAAATGAAATTTAGTATGTGATCCTTACATTCAATTTGTAATATTTCTTTATATCAAATATAATAAACGGATTCCTGAAAGAGAAAATCTATCTGCCTGTCTATTCAAATAGAAATGAGCACGATAACTACAAAACAATTAAGAATTAGATGCATAACATTTGACTCTTAGTTGATTCATCTAATGTAAAAAGCGTGTCAAATTTTGAACCCCGTTAATAGAAGTATTAACCGCCCGACAATCTGTATATGTATATGCATGTAAATGCGACAACTCAATAATAGAAGGAATTTAGTACCAGATGTTCTTATTGTAGTTCTGAGTTAAATTTTGATTTCAATAGTTTGAAAAAAGATGCAGTTCAGAGTTCATAATTTTTATGTATTAAGGACGCCTTCATTGCAGAGTATGAGGCAGGAATGAGCTTCATAAAAAAGATCAATTTATCAAATTCTATGCAAAAGTTCTTTTTTCAGACATACATTTTTTGTGTTTTTACTTTGTCGTATACGTAGTATAGAGAAAATATTGTAATCGTTAAGAAAATTCAAAATCGAGTTGTTCACGAATCTCCACATTTTAGACTTCTCTTGGTTAGAAAAACGCATTTTTGAAATTATGTCTCTCTGTAATAAAGAATTCAAAAAATGTTTTGAGCCAGAGGAATGAAAGTTGGTACATGGTCTTTACGCCGAATTTGCAGATTTCTATCCACCTTTGGGCAAAACCCATTCAGAGGAATCCGTCTGTTCGAATAAAATCCATTCAGAGGAGTCCGCCTGTTCGAATATAAATTAACACGATATCTATAAAATGAAGAGAAACTATTGTATTCGATACGAATATTTAATATCTATTTTGTATCTAACGTATACCTGTCAATTTTTGAGTCATATCCAGCAAAATGTTGACCGTACTTTCAGAAACATGTAAACAGGAAAACTCGAAAATGCAATAACTGAAATATATCAAATTTGGTACATAATTGTGTGACAAAGATTATAGTTCTGTGTCAAATTTCAAATTGATAAAAGTGTCAAATTCTCTCCGAGGGTTAATATTTCCCAGCTATTGCATGTCAATGCCATACAAAGCGTCCAGTGCCTTACCCAAAGTCACAATCTTTACGGGGCAGAGGGGGTGGAAGAGGATAACACCTTTATTTGAAAGTATGAGTGAAAATTTTGGAGAAACAACTACCTCTGGATTTATTAAAGAAGGTGGAAAACATGGCGATCCTCAAATACTCAAAATTGGAATGTTATATTTATGATTGTATTTGATGATTATATTATTTTCCCTTTCTATAGGAGAAATTTAAAACTAAAAATAACATTTAAAACTTCTTTCGTGTACTTCATTAACAAATTAGTAATTAAGTCTACAGATATGTTTCACTAAACGCATTTTATACAGTTTTTAACTTTTTATCATTTCATATTTCGCTTTAAAATTGAAAATAAAGAAAAACCAGATCACCTCATTTTCGACCTCAAAATCTATTTAACGAAAGAATTCTAGATAAAAAAGAAAATTTTCTTAAAATATAATGTACCATAATAAAAGTTTTATCACTGATATTGTTCGTAAGCCAAAAAGAAAAAAAAAGAACCCATGTAATTTAAAATTTGTCGCTAAAAATTAATATGCTAATGACACACTAAAAATACATTTAATAAATCAAGGCGAAATACATTATAAATCTTTTCAAAGTAAGGACAAAAATACCCATTGTGTTTTGTAATTAAAAACAAACAGAAATCTTTTTCCTTTTCTTCCAAAATATATTCTTATTCATTAAAAATCCACATTGCGGCCAAACAATTCCCCTCGTCTGAGGACTGTGTAATTTTTCATGCCCTGCTCAACTGATTTTTGAATCATTAGGAATTTTCTTTCACAAAAGGAATGGCAATGAGGTAGTTAGGCGCTCTCATTTCCTAATTGATTCGGAATGTTTTTACGCGCTTAAATAATTTCTTCGCTCTCTAATTTAAGTCTGGAGAGTTTTTCCGGGAAGCTTTTGTTCTTGTTTAGAAACAGCATGGCTTTATTAGATGTATTTATCTTTTAATTAATATGAAAGTTATTTAAGAAGAAAGTTTTTAACCTTAAAAATTAAACTGGAGTTTTAAATCTGTAATGTTTGGAATTTTACAAAATTCTGATTAGATTTAGCATATTTGCTGATTAGAAAAATGGGCTAATAAACCTTTTTTATTGAAATATCTGGATATCTCTAAATTTTTTTAACTTTGTGCACACATTTATTATTATAATATTGGCTAGGCTCATGATTAAAGGATTCATGGCAAAGGGAACAATAAATGAGCTTCAAGTCAAATTAACCCTAAGGTAACGTTTGAAGTTTGACTTTAGATTCAATATTTTAAATCTGGTTATGTTACAGTTGGAATTAACGGAAAAACTGATATATATTTGCATTTTCTTAGAGATGATCCTTGAAGATCTGCTGAAGCATTTTTTTTTTTTTACTGCTAAAGAATACATTGAGTAACCAGATTTAAATGAGTCTGTTTTCTAGAACAGCCTACATCCAGGAAGGACAGACTTTTTCAGGGTAGTGGCTACTTGTAATTTTTTCAAGGTGTTGTGGTCCACCCAGTGGCGTAGGTGTGGTGAGCTGATAAAAAAAGGTAAATTAATAATAAATACAGAATATGTATTTACCTACATAACTTCAAGCATAATAATTATAGCAAGATACAAACATAATAAAAATGGCCACAACTATTATAATATCAAATGATGTATTTAATATCAAACAATTCAAAATACATTAAAAATGAATCATTTTTTATTAAAGTTAGTTTTCGTAGTTATAGTTAGTAGAAGACTTAATCTGCATACTATCCGCCAGTCTTTGATATCCCAGTATATACTTATTAATTGCTATTCTTGATCTGGATTCTAAGTGGTCGTTTATGAGACGAGAACGATATGTTATCTTAATTATATTGTTCAAAATCCAGATTCACATAGGTAGGTAGAGCAAAGAAACGATGTCGAATGATATGCAACTTTTTTTAATTTGGACAATTTATTTCGTGCATTAGATTCCAAAAGTTATTCTAATGTTCTGATCTAGGTATTTTAAAATTATGTCATTTTGAAGAAGTAAAAATTCGTTTTCCTCAAGAGATAAAGAGAAAATATAATTTATGTTTTCAATTATTCCTTCCATATTACCATTGCCAAATGGGTAACACATCAATGTAACAGTTGGTTCTAGGCTAATAAATTTTTGAAAGCGTCTCTCAAATTCGGAGTGAAGTTTTATTATTCCACCATAGTATTTCTTTGTTTAATGAATCTTCGTTTTTAAACAACTCGTCAAAAGCATTTTCGAAATTTTTTAGTTTATTCTATTTTATTGCATTTAGCTTATACTCATAGATTCTATTTAGGTCCTAGATAGAATCCATTACTTTCTTCCTTCGATTTGAATTTCTCAGCAACACATTTGGCCACTCGTTAGCATTATGAACCATCTTTCCACCATCAAGGTATTTGTTTGTACCTGCACATTATACATCTCTACCAGTAGTATAGTATGTTAAATTGAGTCATGACTCAGAAACCTGGATTCGAGTAAGAATTGTATAAATTTTTTCTCTGACTCTGCACTCAATTATTTTCTCTGAGATAACACCTTTATTAGAGAGTATGCGATAAAACTTTGGGGGGACCACTCCCTCTGGTTTCTGTGTAACCTTCGTTATGCAGTAGGTACTTGTTGGATTCACTGTACATGCAGAAAGTTAACCACAAACTAGAATGGTGAATGCATTTCCTGCTATTCATTGCTAGTCTGATTTGCATAAAATATCTCAGTATAACATGTCAGCGCTTTCTTTTTGATTACTTTTAGAATTGTTTTTAATACAAGGAAAAAAATCCAATATCCCTACTATGATATTCGTAAAACATGGTATTTTTTCAGAGCATTTTTTTTTACTAAGAATATTTGATGCTTGTATTAATTTATGGACTTCGTGTAAATTTATTTATGATTAGATTTTATTTTATAAGAATTTCAAGTTAGATTTATTAACATTAATATTTCTTTAATTCAAAGAAATCAGCTTCTACTACAATAATAGTGAAAACATGTGAATAAAGCACAAATTATATATACTTTTTTTTCCAGAAAACTTAATACTAAACTTTTGTAGATTTTATAAAACATAGAATTTATAGAATCTTTTTATACACTTATCTCAAAAAAATTATTTCAGTTTTTCAACAAGTTTTTTAAAGTAATAAATAAATATCGAACAAATCTCTCTATTATCTGACATACTTTCAGCACTTTGGACATTCAAAAGTTTATTGAATTTTTGTGTAGTACGTTTCCTTGGGATTAAACGAAGTAAATTTCGTCAAAACTGTGTTTATTCCAATTTTCTTCTTGGCATTCCAGTGCTTAAACACTTTTGTTGCAATCGTAGTATCTCATTTAAGGTGCATTTTATAAGCTTCGTGTATAGAGTCACGTTTGTTATTTTCATAGAAATGTAACTTGGTCTCTACTTTTTTATTTGTCCTCAGAATAATATACTTTGTTCCGTTATTTCTTTCCCTTGCAGTTACTTCTTCACCGATATACGATGTAGGAAAAAAATCCCGACATCTCCACCTTTTAAGTATCTTTTCGTGACTTTCGGCAGTTTCTGTCCATGTAATGCAATAGAATTGTTTTACGGACCATGCCAATGACACATAATCACTCATTTCCTCTCTTTTTATACTTCACCTTTCAAACTTACTGAAATAAAGATATAGAGGTCGAATATCTAAAAAATGTAACTGAAAGGAGCAGTTTTTTTAAGTAATTCTTTTCAAAACGCGATAAGTTTATCTCTTGAAGTAAAGCAGCAATTTAATCTGATTGCAATAATTACAAGCTTCATTTCCATCCGACATATCCACAGATTACAAAAAATACATTAGATTTTTTTGTCTGAAGTGCCTATTTGTTCTATTTTTCTACACAAGTAAGTGAAGAACTAACAAAAGTGTTCTTCCTTCAACTTTCTCATGTACTTAAACAATTTAACACCTTTTTTGTTTTCCTTCTAGACTTTTCTGCATCCCCTAAGAAAACAGCAGGAGGGGAAAATTTAGAGAAGGTGGTGAAACCTTGATAGTCACAGTAGTATGCCTCCCCGCTTTCCGAATTCCTTATGTAATAGCGCACTATGTTGCATTTTCTGCTTCGTAATAAAATGAAACTAGCAGAGTGGTTTCCCCAAAACTTTCTTGCAATCAACAGGTTATCCCTATAAAACCATGAGTCTAATGTATTGTTACGAAATAGTAGCCTCTGTCATGAATTTAACATTTTTACTGAATCCTTGGCGATTATTTGGCAACTAATCCCTGGCGCGTGGTTAATAGTATACAAAAATCGAAGTAGTGTTTTACATGCATTTTTCCTTACCTATTGAAACAAAAATTTGACTGATGACTACACTTGCAGTCTCAAACCAAAAATTCAAAATCTCGATTTCGAATTTTTTGACGATTACTATACTTTATCTATACTAAGATACAAGAAAATAAATGACCGAGTAAGCATTATGGGCACTTTCTTTTCTAGTGACAGGATTTAAAAAATTGACACAGATCTCTACAATTTTTACTGAAAGACCGCAAATCTAAGTTTATCTAGTTTCTATCTAAATTTTTGCTCTTTTGAGGATTCGTTTCGGTGTATACTTGAATAGGCATACCAACAAAAGGTCATCCCTTTGGCAGGTTTCGTTAAAAATTTAATAAACATACATCTGCAGTTATGATGACAGATCTATGTATCATATAAAATGTGTTTACGTTTTATAGTTATCGTGCTCATATGTATACGAACGAACATACTAAAAGTTTTCTGTCCATGGATCCTTGATAAGAAATCCATATGTTTGGTATTAATATTAAATACTAAATTTCATCATAGTTCAAGTTTTTCACTATAATTTTTGAGTTAAATACCCACGGTCAGACAGAATTTAAAAAAATGTGTTTATCTGAGTTCAGGGAGATGGAACTAAAACGTAGGGTGTCTTCACAATCTAAAATTCAAATTTTCGATATTTTTTATGTTTACAGTACTTCTCTCGGTGTACTTCGTGCATGAGAAAGTAAACAGAGATGGAGAGACAACAAATTTTTCATTTCCATTTGTTCAATACAGTTTCTCAAGATTCTGATGATGCTTTACTCAGCATTTAGCCTCTTGCACATTTGCTATGAACATCATGACAATCCTAGGAAATAGAGGTAAAAAAGCCATTCATTTTTTGCCAGTGCTGTGATTTAAAACTATAGAAAAAAAGAAGAAAAGGCAGAAACTGCCTGTATAATAGTTCCCATTGTGCCCCATCTCATTCAACAAAATCTATTCAAATACGTAATATCAGACGTGTCGGCATCTCGACTTAGGGGTAGCGCGTCATCCTCGTGATCTGGGCGTGCCGGTTTAGAGTCCTGGTTCGGGCATGGTTGTTCATCCCCTGCTTTCTATCTATGAGGTGCGTGAATGAGCTCCCCGTAAAAAGGGATTGTGCTAGCGAATGTGTTTGCGTCATTTTCATTTGAGTTAGAAGTCAGACTTCTGCCCTCGGGTACTCAGGGGTCTTTACTCTCAGAAGCTACTGTACCCACTTTCCGTGGAAACGCGGATACGATATCATCATCAATATCAAAAGTGAGAAGTACAAAAGTAATGAAACCTTTTGATATCAAATTAAATCAGCCAGAGTTACCTCCCCGAAATTTTCTCGGATATTCTCCAATTAAGATCTTATCCCCCCCCCCTCCGGTATAAAATTACGGATCTTGTGTAAGACTATAAGAAAGTTGCATGGCATTATCGAAACATCAGTTGCGAAATATAAACTTTTGGTATAAATGTTGAATTTTTATTGAATTAATTATGCGAATCTATATTTTGAATTATTTTTTGCGGAACGAATGAAACTAAAATTTGGCACGTACTGTAGTTGTAGTCACAAGTAACATACCAAATTTCATTGATTTAAGTCATTCGTTTGGAGTTATTGCATTTACATGCATTCTAAAATGCAGACCGACAGACGGTAAACTTTTTGACAGATTTTGCTCAAAATTGGATAACAATTTATAATTTAGATGTTAAACTTGTATACTGTTTTATTTACCAATCTCTTTGCATTTTGAAATTATCGAATTTACTTGTAATCGAACATCCAGACAGATAGACTTCCTGTGGATATATTTCGTTCAAAATTTAATAGAATTCTGCGAATTTAATCATAAGTCCATTCATCAAATTCCATATGTCTATTTCAAAGCATTTTGGAATTTTTGGAGACCAATTGGCAAAATGACTGACAGGCGTAATTCTAGAAATACTTGGACCAAGCAGGTCTTAAATGTGAAGACTCATCAGAATCTTAAGTTCGAATGTTTTGAGGATTAGAATGTCTTTTATATTAAGTAAAATTATATATGAGAGTAAAAATTAAGTTTGGTTTCCCCGCTTAGAGGAAACTTGTTCACACGCTAAAGTTGTTAATTACAGAATCCCTTGCTTAAAATTAATGATTTTTTATAATCGCGTCTTGAGCTGTGCAGTAAATAAGTTGTGTTGCATGCTGACGTAACGTCCATTATCGGACTAAATATAATTTATTGGCCCTTATTCATACTAAAATGACTATTCTTGCTCTGATTTTTTTTAAAAATCTGAGTGGCTGCTGTACGAATTCTCTTGCTATTTCAGTAAAATTTAAATCCCAAATTGTCTGAAAATAATACGTGTTTTTTAATGTATTAATCCAGGTAAATTCTTGAAATAAAAATAATTCAGAAAAACATTTTTTTCAGACTGAAAAGTAAATATTTGATTTTAAATATGTACTGTGCCAAAATGCAACTGATTGTTGATCTGAAAAATTCAAAAAGGAGAAGTAAGAGAGAGATCAAAGACTATATTCGCTTTATTGACTAGCATAGTTGCAGTAACATAACAATAACTATTTTACATAATTCGAAAATTTCAAATGAAATTGAAATTTTTTATTCCATATGAGCAATTTTAAATAGATTTCTGTATCTTAGATCTACAGGGTGGCTATAATTAAACTTTCCCTATAAACAACATCATACAACGCAAACGGATGAGCGGATTGCAATGAAATTTGGTATATAGACTATACACGAGATGCACTTACGGAATTTCGAAAAAAAATTTAGTTCCACAATGTCCACCAGAGGGCTCCTTTTTCGGGAAAATTTTTTTAACACAATAAATGACCAAAGCGGAATACAGAAACAAAATTAACATTTATTGACTAATTTCTAATCACCTTGTCATCGAACCACATTAACTACAAGTAAAGAAAAAAAATAACAGTACGCTGTTTGAGAAAAAAAAGCAGTTGAGTTTTCAGAAACAAGAATCTGTTAGACGAAATTGCACAAGGGGGGCAATTGTTAATCGTTTCCAGGATGAAGTAGAGAAAGGTGCTCCATGTGACCACCCTTATTCACCTGCAAAATTTCAAGTCGATGGACAGTGTGTGCTCAACAGCAGATCGTAACTGATCAGTTGTGATGCTTCGCACATGA
>JAPMOR010026298.1:377270-471437 GCA_026543865.1 Argiope aurantia
CCGGAAGGGGAGACCAGGCCGTGATTGGGAATCGGTCCGTGGGTCACGTCTCATTCCCCTTTTATAGATTTGCATTCGCCTCGTCATTAAAGCCTTGGCCACTTTAATGAATGCCCTATGCTACCGGGCTATGAAGGGACCGTCCCGCCATTGCCTGAATGGTTTCCATGAACTGATGAAAGGATTGGCTCGGATCGGCAGCTGTAACAAAGTGACGGTTATATTCTGCATCAACTGTTTATGGTGATTAATATAATTCATGGACTGATGATGCAAAAGGAATAATTATTGCTTATGGTCGCATGCTGTCGATATCATACGTATAGAAAGATAGGAAATCTGAAAAGATATTATCTCATGACTGTAAAACATTAATTTCTATTATGTCTCTTTTGACTTCAGATATTTGCTAATTTACTCTATCTACCCTGTGATAAAGATATTCGGAAATTCAATTTCATTTATGGAATGTGTCCTTTCTTTTGAGGATCGAATAAAAAAATGAAAGGCCAAAAGTTATAAAAATAAAGGAGAATGTTGCACCTTTGGCCGTTTGTATTTTTGACTACTGCATTGACAACTGATGATAAAATTTGGAAGTTTTTTTTTCCCCACCATTTGCTTATTTTAGTTGTAGCTTTTATAAAAAATAATTACTAAGCTGAATAAAAATATTTCTTATTTCTTCACCAAAATGCTAATATAACAACATTTACATTTTGTCTCGTACTATTTTGTACAAGCTTTGATTTTTTTCTTCCAAAAATAAGTTATAGAACTTTAAATGTTTTTCTTTTGACCTGATGTTGTTGTTGAAGTAAGAGTTAAAAGATTTCCTATTTAGAAGAATCTGTGGATACCTTATCTAAAATATTTTCCTCGGATTATGAGATAGTTGATTATTTGTATATGCGATCTTTATTTTATGTCTGGTTATATGGTCTATCATAGGAAATTCAATTCTAATCTATAAAATCATTTTAATAATGGATAGATAAATATGTCAGAGAGCGTAGGTAGAGAGCACAAAGGACATAGAGATTGTAATTAAATTAATGCATGAAAAAAGTTTACCATTTCTGAGAACTAAGGGCAGTTTGAGATAAATTAGCTAATTTTAAAATGTCATGTCAACAAAATAAAAATATCAGGCATACTAAATTTACGACATTCACAACAGAAAAAGAGGTTGATGGGTTCATACTAAACTCATTTAATTACAGCTACTAACATGTATTAACGAAACCTCAGGAATTGTTTTTGACTTTTGAGTTTCCTGTTGCTAATGAAAAAAAGCTATATATGTCATATATTGCCAATGAAAGTGCAATGAAACTGTGGTTATAAGTTTGTGAGTAAAAATGTATTGATTTATTCTTCATTAGCCGGTTACAAGCAACAAACTTAACTAGACCCTCAGTCTTCCATGATGAAACAGTGGCAGTAGTTTTTTTCTAATTTTACAAAGACTCCTCAACATCAAGTATTTAGACTTTATGATATATGGATTTGGGATGAAAGGAGAATCTCTTAAAATTCTTTCACCAAAAGTATAAAAATAAATTGATAGTATGAATTCTGGTGGATGAGGTATGTTGGTAACAATGATAACTGCAATATGCTTTTCAAATAATTGCATTTCTCTTTTGTATGTATTTCTGAGAGTGAAATTTTAACCATTCATGCCAAATGGGTATCCATTCTATGTAAATGGTACAATACTTTTCCTCAATAATTTAAATATTTTATCAATCATATTGGATTAAATCCTGCAAAATCTCCCCAATTATTAGTTGCTAATGACAAGCTTCCTTGATTATTCCTGCTATTGAGATGACAAAAGAAAAAAAAATGCTGTGATTATCAGGACTTTTCATCTTTGCACGAATCATCGAATGTAGTTTCTTAACTGGGATATATTGGGTCAATTCAAAATTTATTACGAGAGAACAATATCTTACTAGATATTAACACCAGGTAAAAGTGGTAAACCTATCATGATATGCGATTTGACTTTTCGTTGAGATTGTTTCTATCAAATCTATGAATTCAAATATTATCACGAAAAAGTTTGTTATTATAGGCTTTTCTCCCTTAATAAGATATTTTTTATGCTTAATTTTTCTTTTGCTTGTGGCAGATATCAATGATTCATTTAGATCATATGAATAATCTCAACTATTGCAGATTCATCAACACAAATTTTGACCCAAAGTATTGGCCCTCTGATTGATCTTTATTATCGATGTCTTCAGATACATCCCTTGAAAATATGTGGTCCTTCCCAAAGACTGATCAAAGGGAAGGAACTAGTAAAGGAAAGCTAAAAATTAAATCAAAGATTATCCTTCATGAACAACCCTCAATTATTAACCTTAACAAGCTTTAGAATCACAGGATACACACAAATTAAAAAATATGGAAACAGACTCAATGAAAATTCTGTTGCTTTAACAAAAAAAGGCAAAGAAAAAAGTTTTCTATAAAAAAAATGAATTCGGAAAATGATGTATTATTTCAAACTATAAAGTTCAGTAAAAATTCTTCTCATTCATTAGATAGTAGCATAATGAAAATATTTTAAAAGGAACGAACCGTTTAAATATTATGAAATCTTCTAAATAAAGTATAAAATCTTGAAACTTAAGTATCTCAGCATTATGCCATCCGATGATACCACGATAGTGTCATGCGAAAACTATCGGGCAATTCCCGATGGCATCACGTTGGTACCGCACGAATTTTTATTTTTATTTTTGAATTTTTTATTTTGTTTTAATTATTCACTGTTAATTATTGCTTGTGATATGAAAATTATTATATCTAAACTATTTATTTATTTATTTTATGAAAATGAAAATTATGATCGTCCGAAAAACTTGAAAACCCACCAGCGACAGAAGTTCTACAGGCACCAAACAAAAGAATTCTGATCAGACTTGAGGGCGCCATAACCTTTTTGCAAGTTTCGTGATTTGTGGTTGGCAGCAACTGCAATGCAAATTTGGCAATTATTTAAACTCGCCTCGTGGAAGTATTTTTTTAGACGGAATATGAGAAGTGGCTTAAGCTGTTCGGTCGAGGCGGAAGAGAAGTTAGCTGTGTGCAACTGGTTTGTTGCTTCACCATTCTAAAATAGTTGTTTAGATGTTAGACAGAAAGGATGAATGGTTTGAATCTGTTGACCAAGGTTCGGTAATGTTAATTTGAACTTTGATTTTAACATTTAACGAATTATTCTGGTTGCTCCAGTAATGAGTTCACCGACTTTATACTTTATAATCAATAAAAGTTATTTTAAGGAAACTGCTTTCAACTTTATGGCTCCTCGACATAAAATTTCACTATCAGCTTTGCTAAAATTTGGGTCAGTTTACTCGGAAAAATAACAGACATGTTATTCAATTTTGAATTTCCTATGCCATTGGAAGAAAATAGTGATGAAGTCAATATCATCTCTGATAATCGTATGTGGTAATTAAGTATAACTTTATAGCTTGTTTAAAACAATTTTCATATATTTTTAAGTGTGAGGAACCAATTATTTAAAAAATTTATTATGTTCAAAAGTTTTTAGTAAACTTGCTTTGGGTATAAATAACAAGCAACGTGTTAATGCTACAGAAGGAAAGATGTATTCAAATCCCAGAATTAAATATGGGCATTAAAGAAGATTAAAAGTAGAAAACAATCATAGAATAATAAAATAGCTTTATATATTGCGAATTCTTAATATAGAATAAGAATATTTCGCATGAGTTAAGGATATTAACATATATTGGCTATATAGAGGGAAAACAGTCAGCACCAGGATGAAATAATATGATATCACAATAACCATTCGCATGATAAATGTTGGCAAACGGATCTTGAATTACATCATGCTACTATGGCACAACCTTTCGCCACTCTATGATGTACCGTGGTTTAAAAAAATTAAATTACCACCACAAATTTATAGCATACCACATTAGAATGTATTAATTCTATTACCATACTGGCTATAGGGGAACTAAAATGAACAGATAATTAAATGTCTCGAATAGGTAGATACTTTTCAATGCAAATTTGGCTGTTGATTTGCTTTGTTAACAAACTAATGGAATAAAGGACAATAAGAATTGACTATTATTTCATATATATATGTGATCTATTTCGACAGAATTTATTAAATTATTAGCTCTTAAAAGAAAATATTGCAAATTATTTTCAAAAAGTTTTTTATTGTCGTATAAAGCAAATACTAACAAAATGTACTGTAACGTTACATGATTAAGTAAACTTTAAATGAAATAAAGAACATTCAGCGGCTGAATTGAAATTCTAATGGCTTTTATTGCAATCTAAAATTGCCATTTTAAACTGAATTTTATAATTTCTTAGTTCTGTTGTAATCAATTGAACTTTGCAGTAGATATCTGCATTCAGTGTTAGGGAAGTAACTATTGAAACTACTTACATTACTTATAATCAAACTCTTCATGCAATTTCGATGAAATCACATGAGCTTTGTCTGTATGCTCAGTTTTCTTTAAATGGCGAGATTTTCATTTTCTGATTTATATTCAATTATTGTTGTTTGATAAGTTATCCTAATGCAATTTTGTGTGTAGTTACTAATGTTGTAAGCAATAAGTTCCTGGTGAAGTTTCCTGAAAAATGTTTTTATAATAATATTTTGAAGACGTTTGTTGCGTATGACATCTGTAAATTCTTTTGAAAATTCTCAGAACATAGTTTTTTTTTTTATTTTATTAATCTCATCCATGTTGAGTCGCAATCCAAACTAATGTGTCTTACTAAAAAATTAATCATGTTTCTTATCTTGAAGCTAGATATTTATTTTGAGGAAAAATATAAATTCTTATAAGTTCATTGACTATCTGGAAAAGTAAACATTTCGCCACTTTTTAGTCTCCATTATCTGGAACATCATAAATCATAGATTGCTTTGAAAATTTTTTTGTTTTCCATTTTGTATCTATTTGGAAAACTTTTTTGAAGGAACAGAAAGTTCTTTAAAAAGCATCAATAATCCTAAATCTGGCTTTTACCAGTTGTTGATAATCTTTTTTTCTTATGGCATCGGAACACTACGGGAAAGATGAAGGTTTATTATGTATGACATAAAACTGGATTCTACTTTTGTGTGCATTTTATACGCTTTCATATGTTATATAAAGAAAAACATGCATATACTACAGTTATGTAAAGTGTTTCATAAAAGAACAAAACGATGTCAGGAGTTAGTCCACATTTTTTTGATACATTACTCCCACAGATACGAATATATTTCTTCCTACTTCTTTTCCTTAAAATATTAGTGTAAAACGGAAGCGAACAATATTTTTAAGTATACCCTGAGGAAATATAGTTCCGTTTTGAAACGAATTTTCTTCTTTCTTATTTATAAAAAAAGAGCTTCTTCTTAAATGAGCATATTTTATAAAGAGAAATAAACATACAAAAATATCAAGAGTTCTGTACAACAGAAGAGCATTTCTAGTTTATTTTTGTTTGTTTGTTTTTGGGGAGGGGGGGAAAGAAAGCCGAAACTGACTGTTGTTTTCTTTCTAAGTTATTTATCATTCGAAAATTACCAACATTGTGCATAATTTAAAATCCAACTACTTAAGCGTTTTGAATTTGATTTTTATATAGTAATAAACAAAGCAAGTGCTTTTTCTCTTGAAACTAGGTATATATATTTATTTATTGATATACATTTAACTCTAAAGTATTACTTATTTGGGAATTGCTTGCTTTTCATTCAAAGCTTGAATGAATATTTTTTATCGGTTCAAGCAAATAAGTAACAGGTAACTAATGTAGAATTTAGATATTTCTGTTTAATTATGGACCCCTTAACCTATTTCACTAATTGAGTTGAATTCTATGTTTAAAAAATTATAAATTAAGTGTGTGTTTGTGATATCTCTTAAAATAATTTAAATACTAATTCCCAGAATTGCATCGTAATTTAGCCTATATTTCTAAATATTTCTATACATTCTTCTGTTTTCCATGTTTCTTCATATTCCATTCTTAAATATTCTCTTATTTCCAGATCCAGATCCCACTTTTTATTTAATTATTTTTAACACGCGCTCTTGAAAACTGGCAACTTTATCATTTTCTCACACTCCAAGCGAAGGAATAAAAATCCCTAATGCTTACAACATTCTTTTAGAGGCACCTAAAAATTCCCTTTCCTAAGCCTTCACGTGTCAAAGAAATCCATTTCAAAATCTCGTAGTAAAAGCACTTAAGGGGAAAATTTCAATATATTTTACCCTTGTGTAGCAATGTAGACTGGCGCATCTTTTATGATCTTTTGTTTCTTGTACAAATTATACCTCCCGGGATGAAATAAATCGAAGTTAAAAATTCCAAAAGCCTCTTCTCATCCAAATATTCGCTAATTTTTTTACATATATATTATAAACTAAACTTAAATATATTTTAATGTTTTTCCTTAATTTAACTTTTTGTGTACTGTCTAAATTATACTAAAATTTAAGGTGCGTGTGCTATGTCCCTTTACTGCTTTTTTTCATTTCCTTTTCCAATTTTAGGTCTATCATGTCAGCCCATGTCTTTATGCCTTTTAAGGATGGATTATTCCTTCATCTCTGAATTCTAAATTTGTAATCATTGTTAATGGGGCTTGTCTTTGTGTAACACCGCTGTTCGCACACCATGTAATCAATAAAATAAAATTTGTTTAAAAGTTTTAAGTATCTAAATAACTGAGCCTTGCCAAATACTGAGTTTTTAATATAACTAAAAGTACAACTGGAAATACTACAGTATGAAAAAAATTTGTTTAGTTATGTTTAGACAGAAATCGTAGTTTTGAATCCTGATCAGTTGACGAAACTTCAACTGACAAACTTTCTGTTCCCCTTTCATCCTCGAAATTTCAGTGTCCAGACAAAAAGAGAACGTTTGATCCACTATATCAGATTTTATTTGCACCAATCTCGTATACACGATAAATAATGGAATCGGATTCCGAATCTGGAATCCATCAGCTCCGAAGCTGAGAACATACCACTAAGCACTAAATAAAGCAACCGAAAATCTTATAATAAAAGTGTGACATGCAGAATGTCTACTCAAAATGTGACCTAAAAGATTATTTCTGTGCAGTTAATGATATATTTATTATTCCAGTTGGAAAATTATTCTAAATAAAGTAAAAATTTTGTTAAGTAAATAAATTATGGTCAAAGGAATTGCAGAAACTACTTCGGATTCTATTGGTGTAATTTAGTCAAGTGTTTTTGATACTCTTGTATTTTAAATTTAAAAAATTCCGTTTTATGCATTTGTAATAGGCATAAAACTTTTAATACCACTATTTTAGTCAATTTCAGACATTTCAGACAATCATACCAATCAACAAATGGTGAATCTCCTTCCAGGAAGTGGCCATGAATTAATATAAAATGATGAAATTCAAAGTTTTTACAACTCTTACAGTTGTGATCACAGAAAATTGGATGCTTTTTTTTGTTTAAATTATTAGAGTAAAAAAATATTTTATTTTATATGGATGATTGGACTGGGAAATAATATAAATATTTGGTATTCGTAACTTTTTAGTATTTTATTTATTGACCGAAATAACTTAAAATACAATGCATTACGTCAATGAGAGTATTTTTTCTAATTATATGTATATGCCTATCTTTAATTGCTTAGAAATTAGCTATTTGGCTAAAATAAAATGGACACCATGTGTAGATTTATAATAAAAATGTTTTATATTTAGTATAAAATAAAATCTCCTGAAAGTGTATGTTTAAGAGAAACTCGAGGAATACTTAATTGATATTGGAGATATTTGCATCATTTTGTAGGGCATTTATTAGGTAAGGTTTTGGTATATTTAAAAATATAAAAATTAAAGCAGGAGTTTTATAATTGCGATTTTAATTTTTCATTTACGATTCGTGCATGCGTAAAGCAGTATTTTTGATTTGCACTTTTCCACGCATGTGCGTAAACCTCAAACTGCGCATGCTCAAATAACAAGAGCTGTGGTACGCATATGCGACCACAGTTCTTTTATTTACCTCTGATTTTAAACAGCGATTCAAAACTTATTATGCCTCCCAGAAAAAGGAAATGCCAATAAGCTTCGTTTGCTGAGCGGTAATGAAAATGTAGAAGAAAGAATCGTTTGATTAGCGAATAGCGGAGAAAGAATGTCGACACTTAGGGAAGGAGAGTGTTCTGTTAAGGAAATAACCCTGTCTCTTTAAATCGCACTGCAATTGCATTACAGAGACAGAATGAATCTCATGAGGAGCGAAGTGATCGCCCAGTCAATATAGTTTACAAAGAAATATTATGAAGCAAGCTGAAGAATTGATAAACAAATGTTGAACAGTTTTTCTATTATATATTTTTAGTGAATTGTTTTGTCTATGAGCATATCATATTTTTACCTTTTTTACAGTCTAAATATTTCTAAAAGTGTGCTATAAAAATTATTTTTTAATTATTTTTGATTTCTAAATATATTTTTATATCTGTTTGATGTTGCGTGACATGCCCATGTATCGGGTGGAGGCTAGACTTAAGTTTAAAGCTAATTTTTCCTCTTGGATGTTAAACCACTGGTAACAATATGCGGGCACTGCTAGTTAATTAATATTTCAGATGCATCTATGTGTTGATTTAAAAGCGGAATGCATCAAATCTGATATGGGATTTAATGACATAAAATAATGTTTCAAATGTTGTTGTTTTTTAAATTAGGATAATCTTTGATTAAATCAGTTGATATTATTTTATGTATAACTTTGATTGCCACCGAAGTTGAGCCTATTAATTTTATTTGTTTCTATTATATAAATTTTTAGCTTAAGTTCTTCCTTGAAAACCTGGCTCAGATTTGTATTAAATATAAAATCCATAGATACTAGGGGCATCTTATTTTGACTTATATTAACATAACCTGACTGCAGTAGTACAGAATGTAAGGAATAGTGCAAATTCTGTCTGTGCAGAATATAAAAAATAGCACAAACTCAGTCTGGACTCCATATTTTAGGAATCGATCCAAAACCCACACAGCTTTCAACAAACTAGGTCTAACTAACAAATTGAATCGATAGTCAAATATGCAATTCAATCGGTTCTCTTTTTCTCTTGACATGAAGTTTTAAAAACTTTTACTGCAAATGAAACTTGAAATTTCTTTTAAGGCAATTCTTAAGCAAAATAATCTAAAACTTAACAGTTTGCGTCCTTGTAGAAAAAAAAATTCTACTTTTCTTTAAAAATTTGATGCTTATGTTCTGTTTTAACTTCCTAAAATACATAGAATGGAGAAAATATAGAAATCGACAAAAATTCGAACTCTAGATTTTGAAGAATCTTTACGTTTGAGACCTTTCTGAGTTCGAAACACACATTTTTGGAAAATGTACGTCTGTCTGTGACAAATATAACTAGAAAACGATTTAATCTAGACTAATTGGTATCGGTTCTACTTAGAGGAAGTCCTTCTGTCCGTCTATTTGAATATATGTTAACACGATAATTATAAAATAAAGAGAGCTAGATAAATAAAATGCAGTATACATATTTAATATCTATGGCGTAGATACATGTCAAATTTTTAGCCAAATCCAACCACGGATTGACCGTCTGTCGATCTGTAGTTTCAGAAACATGTAAACGCGCTAATTAAAACCTCAATAACTTACTTAAATTTAAGAAATTTGGTGTAGGATTTTGTGACTACAGCTGCAGATTTGTGTGAATATTTTGTTTCTATCGGTTGGAAAGAACGCGTCTATAAACACAAACTCGATTTTTTGGATACTATTAACGCCTGCCAGGAATTAATCGCCAAATAACTCGCCATGGGTGATACGATCGATTCAAATTCACGCCAAGAGTTCATAATTCGTAACTATTGTACCCCAGTGTCATGTAAAGTTTCTATGGCGGGGCATGCTTTTTAGAGAGTTCGAGAGAGGTCACTACTGCTTTTGCCCCCCTCCCCTCCAAATGAGCATGGTAACTTTTAATACATTCTCTTTATTATTTCTAACCATATGTTGGAACTATAAAAAGATCTGACTTATATTTTAATTTTTTTTGTGTGTGTTTTATTTTTAGCAATGTTAATATTAAGTTGATTGCACTTCTCATCCTCCTTCCCACCCTCTTCGATTTAAGGATCGATTCTCCTTCATTTCTCCGTATGCATTTCCAACAGTTTGAAGTAGTGAATGGTTTGAAATACAGGTCATTCTTTAAAAATCTATAATCAATTCGTTGCTTTCGTTTTCATCCCATTTGTAGTTTCAAATCATGTTCTTTTTATCGCTGATTAGACCATGGAGAGTAAAATTAGTGAATACATTACTTATATTGATATACATTGAGTTTGTAACAAGGATATAATATAAATAGTTCATGAAAAAACATACAATACTTGCAGTAAAATTTATGGCCTCATTTCATTCATTTATATTCTAGAAAAACAGCCCTCAAATGAGTACGAACTGTTAACAAATAATGTCACATGAAGAATATCAGGTTTGATACTATAGAATGGGAATACCTTAATAGATCCAAAAATGCCTCGACAGAAATTGAATATAGGTCTTAGGATTTTACTGATAAAGAAGCCTTATTTTAACCCATCAGTCAGTTTCCTCCATATCCTCTCACACATAGCAGTGAAAATATTTTTTTAATATTGTTAGTTGATTACTTTAAGATACCCAATTAATGCGCATATTCCGTTAATGTCAAACCTGGCCATGCGGGATATTTTTAGTCGTTAATCCTTTTTTGGTTTACTTTGAAACCTTTAAAGCAATTATAAAATAATGGCGAAAAAGCTTAAAGGCGAATTTCGTGTTCACACAGTGTTAATTTTGAAATAATAAAGGGTTTTTAAATGTCTTTATTCTTAATAACTAATTACAGACATAGAATTGATCAACTATCATCAAAAAGTATCAAATACCATCCATAAATTTATAAACATAAATTATATACTTAATTGTTACTTTCCAAGAATCAATTATATCTATGTTGATGAAATTTGTTCAAATAAAAAAATATAAATTATCACCCGTAAACTTATTAACATAAATGGACTTAACTGTTACTTTTTAGAAAGAAACTGCATTTATTTTGATATTTGTTCAAAATTATTTACAATTGATGAAGCTTTGCATCTAAATGTTACGAGTAGATAAGAAAATCGAATTTTTTTTTTTTTCGTTTGGTCATTACTCATTTCATTGACTGTTCTTTTAAAAGTGCGGCAACAATACACCAATAAATATTTTACATAATTTCAAATAATGCAAGTATATATCTAAATAATAAGACTGGCAGCAGTAATGAAAATTTATAAAAATTACGTTAAATTATTGTCTAATATACAAAAAGAAAGTATTGTAATTACCAAACTTGAAGTTTTGGCAATTCGTAACTTCATTCTAATCGCCCGAATAGATATTTTTGGAATTATATTTGTCTCTCTGTGAACAAGATAGCTGATAAGCACCTTGAGCTATATGGATAAAATTAATGGTGTATGATTTTTTTTCATAAATTATAATATTAATTTTATTAAGAGATTTTTTAAAATCATCCTGTATTAACCCTTTAACTGTTTTTTCCCGTATGCCATACATACATCGATTTAGCTAATTTTGATAGTTGTAAGCCAAAAATAAACCATTCATGACTATTATAATTCAATATTAAAATTACTTCGAATACACAAATAAGTTAAGTATTCAATGGATTTCTATTTGAATCAAAATAAAAAAAATATTCCCAAAATAGGTGTCATCTTATTAGATAGTAAAAAAATAAAACAGTTAAGTGGTTAATATATCATAGTATGCATTATAATTGAGCAGACTCTCTCTCAATAGAGTATAATAATGGTGTGGAGTTCAGTTACCTTTGTACCAAAGACATAGCCTCTTCGTGGATAGTAGACATACTTGTATCATAATAGCATTTTGCGTTCACCTCAGTGCTTGGTTTATTGTAGTGTCAACTTGATCGTTCAATTGACTCCAGATGCTTAGATAGGGCGGGGCAACATCTATATGATTATATCGTATGTTAATCATGTTTATTGTGTGGTTGTGATATCGGATGAATTGACTCCATTTTGATTGAATTCTACGTTTATTATTAGATGCCTCGTCTATGAAGAGGAAGCCCTTGATTTTAAGCAAGTAGGGCTAAGTAAAATTTTAGTTCTTCTCTCTCTTAATCTCTTACTTTTAAATTATGAAATGAAATCTCAAGTAGCATTGAGGGAAGTTAAAACAAAAGGCTTTTTAATCCCTAAAGGCTGCCTTTCCGGATATTCATTGGGTTTTGTCCTTAACGAATCTATGAATCTATCAATAGTGGCTAAACGAATTACCTCATTTGAAAGTTGGATCTTGATTTTTTTTTTTTAAACAAGCATCATTAAACAGTTCGGCCATCCGTTAAAACGACTACACTTGTCTCCAGTTTCAAAGTGCAGTATTTATTCTCATTTAATCAGAATAAAAGTAATTAATCAAGCCTTAAATTAATTAGTCTCGCAGTCTTAATTAATAACTTCAGCATTCAATTAAAACATTAGCAGTAAAAAAGAATTCCACATTTTTTTCTCCTTTTTCTTTTTTATTTTAGCTGTCATTTACCATTAAATAAAAAAAGATATAATTAAAATTATTTTCTTTCTCAACCGTCATTCATTTTTTGAATTATGAAAAATCCTAGAAATGTCAAATGTAAAATTATAAAAATACAATTCCTAGTATAAAAAAAGTTCATTAAATTCATCAAATGTAGAATTAAAGAGATAGTATACCATCTATTAACTTATCAAATCAAGGCAACTCAACCTTCTATACTGCTTTGAAAATGAGTGAAAAATAATACTCGTTTCTTCATTTTAATATTTTTGTTAAAAAACAAAGTCAGTTTTTGTTAACTGAATCCTTAAACCAAAATTTGTTGTCACGAGAGTGTTAATATCGAATTCTTTGAGAAATCGTAATTCGGAATAATGCTAGCCAATTAATGGCCGAATGGGTTTAGATATAGCACTTTTGGAGAATATGAATCTAAAATTTATACTTAACTATGTTTTTAACTGGCTTTTATACTTAAACCATGCTTTTAACCAGCATTATTCAACAATTGTTTGACTGGCATGCACTTGCACAGAGAAATACTGCCTGATTACTTGTTGAAGGATTTCTGCCAAGAGAAACGCATATGCTGCGCCATTTCTCTTAAAAGTTCTATAGGAAGTCTATAGACCATAATGTTTTAGAGTTACTTATGAGTTACTTATGAGCCTTTTTATATGTTTAACTAAGTAAAGTAGAAATCACTTTATTACTATCAGTTATTGCTAAGTCTTACCAACGTACAGATGAGGTACAAGCAAATGTTCTGTATGCAAATGTATAGTATACGAAATGGTACAATTGACCATGCCACCAAGTTCATTATAATTTTACACCATCGCCTAGCTAATCGGCAGGTCTCTGTTCATCCTACTGATAATTTGCTTTCTTCTGTTATATCTTCGCATGTGCAATGAATAAACTTATCGTCAATGTTATAAAATAAGAATAAATTACCCTATAGTATAGCAAAAATTATAATAGATCTAACGACTTGAAATAAAGAAATCTTTAAGGTAGCTACAATACTATTTATTCTAGTAAATCTAATCAAGGGAAAGGGAACACAAAAAGAAAACATGACATATTCTTTTGGTCAATGCGATTTTAAGTATTACCTAGATGAAATTCGTAGATGTCTGACGCATCTCCATTATTTAGATTTTAGGATGATTCTCAGGGGAACGAACCCCATTTAAAATTAGTTTAGAGAGAAAACCAAACCATGGAGGTCTTCATAAACTATTAAAACCAAACTGATAAATTCATTGTAAAAGAGCACAGCAATCTATCGCTTCTTTTTTCAATTGGCGAAGTTGATTTATAGCACACCCAAATAATAGAATCCATAATCTTTTTAGCCGATTCCACATATCTCGGCCATGCTTTGCCTTAACTTAACAAGACCCTAGTAAGTTTGAAAAGTACTTTGTCACTTCATCTTAATTCTCATTTTATGAATTTGTCGCCCTTAATCTAAAAATTAATAACAAAAGTGTATCGGATTCTTTTTAATGCATTTTCCTCCTAAATATCAAGAAAGATTAAATAAAATCGACATATGTTATCCCATTATACATACCATAATTGTGTAGTTTGATATCATGGAACATCAGTATTGAGGAAATGACCCTTCTGTAAAAATTTCAGCCTAAAGATTTTCGCTTTAAAATTTTTCTTGGTAGCTTTAGAAAAGAGGTTTATTTATTTATATACATAGTGAAGCATGAAGATTAATCACCTCAAATTTAAAGGCTTTTAATAATACTTTAACCAGTTGTGCTCAATGCAAATATTAAACACTTTGATAAGAACTCCTGTTTCAACCAGGGAGAACCAAAATCAAAGAAATCGCAGCCCTGTAGCGACTTGAACCGGAAAAATCCTTGCTTTAGAAATATGCCATTTTTGCAAAAGAGCACCGTACTTCTATGCAAGCTGAAACAAAACGATCTTGGCATGCACAACCACATTATATTAAAAGGCTTTCTCCATTAGGGTAGTAAGGGAAAATTGATCAAGTTGGAATGAGCAATGAAAAAAAAGGCATCTTTGAAGCAGCCGTGATAAATTGATCCAAGAGAAATGGAATGAGGTGAACGAAGCGGGACGAATCGACTTCAGATGCAGCCAGCCTTGCTTAAGAGAGCCATCAAAATTTCTGCTCTCTCTTCGCTGTTTGGAAAAAGAAATTAATCCTCGATTGATGCATCGTTTCGTTGGAAGAGGTTTATTCGTATTTTGTCATATCCGTCATTTGTCAAACTGTCTTGCCAATGGAAAATCCTATTATTATAGATCGCTTAGTTTTGTGGGTGAAGAGGATTTCATGACGTTTGGAAACAACTCTTCATTTCACAACTGCTGGCAGTGAAATTTTCATGCAGATAATTTATTTTTTGTCCTAATAAAAATTTATTATTTTATTGATGAGAAATAATCTAAATTCAATGGGTTAATATAGAAATTGTCCTTTCATCATACAGAAGTGCCAGATTTCTAATGGGTATCCCAAAATTAACACAAGATTTGATGTGGCCCCCATTCGTGCAGTAAAGTGTTGGCAACCCCATTAAAAAACCATCTGACAGCTGATAGTTTAGGTGTAGTAAAAATGGAGAGTTACACGATTGAACAACGTGTTAATCCAAGATTTGAATTGACTCAAAAGCACAGATGTGAGGATGCTTATTTTAACATATATTTATTCCGCCGTGTAGGCAAGTGGTTCAAGATCATTTCTCGCGCTTTTTACTGACACCCCTGTAAGAGGAACTGTACATTGCACGGTATTATCCCGCTCTTTCCTACATCTTCTTTTGGATCTCATTTTTATAATAAAAGTGAAAAGATGTTCCTAATAAATAAGTGTATAATTAAAGTAATAAATAACCGAATCTTTTAAATCTTGATGTACGTAAAGGGTATCCCAAAATTAACGCAAGTTTTGAATTTGCCATCATTCGTGCAGTAACGTGTTAGCAATCCTATTAAAAAGCCATTTGAAAGCTGACAGTTTAGGATTAGTGAAATGGAACGTTTCACGATAAAACAACGCGTTTTCATTGTTGAACTATACTTCAAAAATAAGAAAAGTCTGGTAGTCACAGTTCGAAATCTTCAGAATTGCCCTCCTAGATAGTGAGATTTTACCCTATCGTATTTCTTTTCATGGTGTTATTTGAAGTCAAAGGTCTATGTCAAGGGTGAAGAGACTTTTTAAGGGTACGGGCTACTTCTAATTTTTTCAAGGTGTTGCGGTCCTCCCATTGGCATAGGTCTACAATATTTATTATAAATTAATAAAAATTACGGAATATGTACTAACCTACATAATTACAAACATAATAATGGCGACAAATTTAACAATATCAAAAAATTCAAAATATTCTAAAAAATAAATCATTTTTATCTAAAGTTAATTCTTATAGTGAGTAGAAGATTTCGACTACATACTGTCCGCCAATATATCCGTATAAAATTACTAACTGCTAACCTAGCACTGGATTCTAAATGGCCATCTGTGAGACAGGAACGATATGTAATTATATTCATTGTTGAAAATGCAGATTCATACAAGTAAATAAAACCAAAGAACGATGTTATATGATATTAAAATTAGGATACGCCCATTAGATTCCAAAAATTATTCTTAGGTTCTGAACGACGTGTTTTTAAAAAGTAATTTTGAAGGAGATAAGTTTTGTATTCTTTTTATCTCTTGGAAAAAAATGTTTCATAAATGTTTCTTTTCGTATGCGCGTCTTAGGCCTTAGTAAAGGAGGTCACCCACAAATGCCTTGGTGGTCCACCGGTCGATCGCGATCGATTTAATGCCTACCTCTGATCTATATTACCAACAAGCCCACAAGAACGCGTGGATTAAAGGAGGAAATACAACGCTGCATCAACGAAATTTAGCCATATTTATACAAAATGGTAATGGGAAATTTCGACAAAAGAGTGCATATATGCCAGCAAAGCTGCAGAGGTCATTTGTCCTATGTCTTATTCCATACACGACATATCCTAAGTACTTTACTATTCAATAAAAATATTTAAAAAATTAAAAGAAAAACTTTGTTTTTCATTTAATTTAAATGTTGCGTTAACACGTTGTTCTATCGTGTAATGCTCCATTTATACTAACCCTAAAATAATAGTGGTCAAATAGTTTTGTTAATAGGGTTGCCAACACTTTACTGTACAAATGGTGGCAAATTCACATTTTGCTTTAATTTTGAGACGCCCTTTATATGAATCGTGTATCCCGTAATTCACTATAAGTAAAAACAGCTCAATTCCTTTCCAGTAATTCTTCTTATAAAAGTCGGAATTGTGTTGAATGGTAGAAATATTAATATTTAAATTTAATGAAAATTTTATTTCAAGCTTATCATACCTCTGAATTAGCTATCTTCTATTCCCACCAAAATAAACCAGCGGAATTGATCTCGACGAAATTTTCCCGAACATCCCACCAAACTTCCGAAAAATGAAAGTATCTTCGACATGGTCTTAAACACCACTTGTCCCAAGAGCAGTTTGTAAAGGGTTTCCCACATATAACGCAACATTTGAGTTTTCCACCATTCGTGCTGGCGGTAAAGTGTTGAAAATCCTATTAAGGAAGCCATTTGACAGCGGATAGTTTAGGGTTAGTAAAAATGGAGCGTTGCACGATAGAACAACGCATTTTCCTTGTTGAACAATATTTCAAAAATAATGAAAGTCTGGCGGCCAGTGTTCGAAAATTTGAAAATTGGCCACCTATATCGTGTGATTTAACACCATTGCATTTCTTTTGATCGTGTTATTTGAAATCAAAGCTCTATACCAATAAGCACATAAGCACGTGTGCATTGAAGGAAGAAATTTAAAATTGCATCAACGAAATGCAGGCATATTTAGGCAAAATAGTCATGGAAAATTTCAACAAAAGATTTCGTAAGTGCCAACAAAACCATAAAGGATATTTGCTCTATGTGTTATTCCATACATAACCCTATGCTGTGTATTTTACAATTCAATAAAAATATAACAACTTAAAAGGGGGGAAACTGTGTTTTGTGGGTGAAGAGGATTTCGTGACGTTTGGCAAATGATGTCAGTGAAATTTAAAAGGAGATAATATTTTTGTGTTAGTAGAAATTTATTACTTTATTGATAAGAAATAATTTATAAATTAAATAGGTTACTTTCGAAATTGCCCTTTCATCATATAGAAGTGTCAGATTTCTAAAGGGTGTTCCGAAATTAATGCAAGATTTGAATTTGCTAAGATTGGTTCAGTAAAGAATTGGTAACCCTATTAAAAGCACATTTGACAGTTGATAGTTTAGTGTTAGTAAAAATGGAGCGTTACACGGTAGAATAACGCGTTTTCATTGTTGAACAGTATTTCAAAAATAATAAGTCTGGCCACCACAATTCAAAAATTAAAGAATACCCCTCCCTTATATCGTGCAATTTAACACCATTGGATTTCTTTTTATGGAGTTATTTGAAATCGAAGATCTATGCCAACAAGCCCAAGAGCACTCGTGCATTCACCCTTTGACTACACATTTATTTGAAACGACTTTTGTATTTGAAGCGCATTGAATTTTTTGAATGGGGGAAGGCGATAGCTTTTACGTAAGAATTCATTTATTTCTTATTATTCGGAATATATGTACTGCTGCATAATATTGAGATTACTTAAGCTAATTAGAATTACAAAAAAATGAAAACATAAATTCAAACAAATACGGAACGTTCTGATACGTAAAAAGCACCCAAAAGGATTAAAGAAGGAAATTCAACACTGCATCAACGAAATGCAACGACATTTATGAAAAATGGCCATGGAAAATTTCGACAAAAGAGTGCGTATGTGCGAGCAAAGCTGTGGAAGCCATTTGTCTTAAGCGTTATTCCATATATAACCCAATCCTGTGTACCTTTCAATTAAATAAAAATATAACAATTTAAAAATCTGTGTTTTGAATTAAATAATACATCTTGTGTTAACACTTTGTTCTATCGTGTGGCGCTTCATTTTTACTAATCTTAAACTATCAAATGGTTTTTAATAGGGTTGCCATCACTTTACTGCATGAATGGTGGAAAATTCGCATCTTGCGTTCATTTTGGGACACGCTTTAAATGAATTATATATCCAATAACTCTCTATAAATAAAAACTGCTATTCCTTCCGATAATTCTACGTATAAAAGTCGGAATCGTATTGAATGTTGAAAACATTAGCATTTAAATTTAATGAGAGTTTTATTTCACTATTATCATACCTTCGAATAATGCTTTTTTCCCACCAAAATAAACCGACGGAAGTGATCTTGACGAAATATTTTCGAATGCTATCTAACAAAGATGTTGATCTTTCTAACTTGTGAATAAAATTAAGGGATCATGGATATGGCCTTAAACCCCACGAGTTTAACTTCATATTTAGTTTGATTCCCGTTCAAGAGCACTTTTTACTTCTTAATATATTGAAGAAATCCGAGTATGCATTTTGGATACTTTTTCCAATTAAATGAAATCAAAATTGAACACTCAACTACAATTTAAAAAAAAAAGATCATATATCAAATTTATTTAAAGGATTGCATTTTCCAATTATCACCTTTACATCTTTAGATGCATTATTTTTAAATTTGACACAAGTTTACAGTTCAGATTTTAAAACATTGTATCAAATTTCATTTATATAAGTCATTACGTTTTGGAGTTACCGCGTTTATAGGTAATCGAAAGTACAGACCAACAGACTGTGAACCTTTAACGGATTTTGGTTCAAAATTTGATAGTCATTAATCTTGCAATGCTAAATCAGTATACCAAATTTTAATCATCTACGTCTCTATATTTTGTTGCGATAGTATTCACCTGTTCTCAGAGGGGCCAGACAAAATTCTTAAAAATGGATTTTGTCTAAAATTTGATAGAAATAAAAAAAAATTGGCATAATGATCAAATAAGTTTCATCTTACAAGCTTCAAAGCGTTGTATTTTCGGTTGATTGAAACCAACAGAATCATAGCTTTAGCAACACGATCACATATCGGATCATTTTTTAATCATCCCATTTTCACGTATGCAGTGTACATATTGGCTGACGGTCAACCTTTTGAGAATTTTTGGTGCCAAGATTTGAATCGCATTTACAATTTAAATGCATTCAATATTATTTTTTGCATTTTGTATGATTGTTCGCGTGCACTTTATGTAAATGAAATTTATTCAAAATTTGGATAAAATCAAGAAATTTGATATTAAAAAAACCATGTACAAAATTTTATCCATCTAGCTCAAAGCATTTTAAAGTTATCGCATTCAGAAACATATTTCCAAAAATATGTTCTGGGTCTCAAGAAAGTTTAACTTTCGATATTCGTCAAAATTACCAGATTGAATTTTTTAACGACTGCAATACTTTCGCCTCGAACATAAAAGTAAGAAAATGTCATTTTGATATAAATAACTGAAATTGCAGAGATATTGGGCAAAAAAAAATCCTAAAATCAGAATAAGACAGAAAAAAATATATCAGTTTTTGAGAGTAAAAAGTTTATTATCAATCTGAATGTTAAAGATATAATTTCTGGAAATCAATATCTATTGTTTTAGACAATATTTATTGTTGGTGTATCCATTCTAGAATTTGCAATTTTCCCCCGTTTTATTTAACTGAAATAGGATTTTCTAATTACGTGTTTTTAGCAAAGTAATATATTTCCTTTTTTTTTTTTTTTTTTGTATGAATCGCTTATTTTAAAGAACTGCATTTTGTGAATAGCCACGATGTCATTTGTTTCCGTTTACGCGATTGACTTAGTTTCTAGTAAATAAAATATTTTGCTTTAAAAGTAAAACTACATATAAATAATTATGATAAATTCTGCTTTTAGAAACATATTAAATAATTAATTTATTAAAAGAAAGAACTTTTATATTTTGCATTTTATAATTTTTAATTTTTAATTCATTATTCTATATATTAAAGTATCTTGAACAATTTTTTTTCAAATTCACTGGTAACTGGAGCAACAGTATGGAATAAAAATCTATTTAAATTAATCTATTAACTAATAAAAAATCTTTTAAAATATTAAAATAACACATTTAAAATAATGTAATGCACTTACGAATACGGAACTATAAGAAATTTCTTATCTCTAGTTTATCACGAAATAGGTATAGAATTGGTTGTAAAACCTCATCTCTATATATACTAAAACTCTTGTGAATACAAAGTATAAAATAAATGAAGCTAAACAAATGTATATAGCGGCAGGACAAATGCATAACAGTATGATAAGTACTTTTTTTTAGCCAAGTCGAAAAAAATAATTGAATTCTTATTTTCCTGAATTAATAAGAGGGTGCTGAAAAACACTGAATTAATAATTGAAACAAAAACAAAACAATGATTTATTCTTGAATAAATCATTCAGAATAAAGGCTTAAAAATGAAATAATATAAAGTGAAAAAATATTATCTAATACATAACATTTCAAAAGCCATCACTGATTTACATAAAGGATTACTAAAATAATTTACTATTATTTTGACTCGAAAAAAATAATTTAGAAAAAAGAACAATCTTTCTTGGAGATTGTGTAATTATTCCAGCGAATAAGATTTGAATTTTCTCAGACGTCTTAGTCCCCCCCCATTTCAAATGTATATTTCATCATTTTTTTTCTGCATTGTTCCTGCTTATGGTAGTAAAAACTTGTCTAGCTCTGAGCCTGGGTCATTTGTTTTCAACTCTTTTTTTTAAAAGATAATAAAAGAAAAGCATCTGATTGTTTATTTATTTACTATTTATGTATTTATTTGCAAAGTATATAAAAGTACAGCCTAGCTTTTTATCCACATTATCGGATTTCACGCGTTTCAGTGTAGATTTCTTGAAATGTTACTAAAAATATATCTCAATCACAGACATTTATTTAATTTTTCCATCTATCTCTTAACAAGTATTTCTGAAAAAACTGGTCGGCTGGTGTGCACTTCAGAAATGAATTTACTTACTATGTTCAGAATAGTTGGAGAGACCTGGATAATCTGGTTGGATTCCCATCCCTTGTGTTGCGAGTTCGAGCCCCGTCGGCCGAAGACTTCCAGTGTATATGGTAGCAGGTGCACGTATAAATCTGTTGTAGCCACACAATCCTCCAAGTCGAGATAATACCACTGGAGGTACTAGATCAGAGGGGATTGTTCTCCGATTGAGGTCTAAATTACGATCTGTGGACTAGTGAATGAAATGTAGGAATGAAATAGGCCCTGTGAAAAGGGCTCTGATGTATGAGTAGCTAAGACGTCTTGGCACTAGATGGCGTTACTGAAACAAGAGGCACTAAAACCGACTTAGAATCGCTGACTTCGTCAGCGGGCTTGTACCATAAGCAACAATAACAGACTAATTGGTGGAAGTTTTTGAAAGAGAAATGCTAGTAAATTACCCAAAAAAGTCATGCAGGTAGACAATTTACCTTCACCTAATAGAACTTCACCTCTTAACATGACTTTTCTTTATTTTTTCTTATAAGGCAAACAAATTCCTATCCTAACGTTTTTCCAAGCTGAGCATAAACTGCTTCAAAAATATCTTTTTCAGTGTCTCATCCTGTAGAAATCACTTGGACACGTTTGAATATATTAAATGTTATTCATATTCTTTTATGAAGTGAACAGTATTAACATGGTTTATCCCAAATAAGATTTGTACCCAATTAGATTAAAACTAGATTTACCATGAGGTGGCAAATATCTATTTCTACCAAAGGGGGCAAATTGGGGTATTTAATTTGAAAAAATATAGACCTATCTAATATAAAATTAAAGAAAAAACTTTTATATTTTTAATACATTTGTTGAAATGTGGTGCGATGAAAAGACAGTACCTCTATGTTTATTTACTAAAAAGTGTTTATTTTTTAATCTAGGTCTTCAAGCCCATCTATTCTTCTACCATCGTATTCTAGCAAGACATCGACTCGCACATCTTCTTACTAACGACCTTTAATAACTTCTATCCGACAGATTTCGGCTTCTTGAAGAAAATAAACGAAAAGTTTTCTCAGGGGTTTTCAAAATGCCCTCTTGGTAAACCTAGCGTTAAATAAATTTATAGCTCAGTAGGCAAAAATACTTTGATTAACTTCCTTTACCATCAGCTTTATCAACCAAACATTCCCATTCCTTTGCTTTTATTCGGAAATGCAGTTTGGGAAGAACCCCCCGAGTGCAGAAACGAGTGAAATCGTAATGGAATGGGAGATAGATGCATAGCTAATTCGTGGCCGTACACAATCACTTACTTATTCATACGTTCAGGTTCCCCTCGTGATCTTCCGTTTTTGTTCCAAGTGGCCTCTTAACACACCAAAACCTCCATCTGCAAGGGTCCGATAATATATATTTATATGTATACGTGGATGTGTTTAAACGTAATGAGAATAAACTTCCTTCCCCTTTCGGGATTGCAACCTTACAAAGGGCGAGAAGACCATGGTTCAATTGATTCTTTGAAATAAGGGAGCCTAATATATTAAGTACGTTTACGAATCCCGTTATGACTATACGGCTGTGCATATATTCTAGTATGTTAGGAGGAAGTTAAATTTTTATGTTATTTAATGCGTTGTGAATGCATTCGTAGTTAACCTGATTTTACTTTTAAGTTGCTATGGAATTTAAATAAATGGTTGCTAAAAGTTGTGCATGTATTTTTGATGCATGTGTTGTTATCCGGTGACTTTGCCTCTAATTCAGAAAGTTTAGATATAGAAAAATTTAAATTTTGACTGATTTGTTGAGAGGAAAAGCAGTATAGTTCAAACCCTGTCTTTATTTTTATGAGTCGTTTGGATACATATATTGAAAAAAAGTTTCTTAACTTATTTCATTTTAGATAATAAACACAGTTTGAAGTTGTAAACTTGCCTTTTCCATTGAAGAAATTAAATTAAGCAATTATACAATTTTGATTTTTCATACAAAGTTGTAAATCTGGATTGCAAGTATCCTTTTCTTACGTCTTCCAGTACTGTTGTAGCGGTTTGATCCATTAAGAATCTTAGGCAATAAATCAAATTCTTCATTCAAAGAAAAGATATAACATGGTGCTGGCTCAGGAAAATATGATGTTTTGATAAACAATTGAATACTGTAAATAAGATCATTATAGTGATGGAACTATCACAATTCAATCCTCCAAAGGACTGGCTTCGCCTTTTGAAATATTTAACACAATAATAAGTTAATTTTTATGCTTTCTCAAAAACAGTTTTAGAATATCCTTTTTTTTTTATAACTTCTTTGGCAATAGTGGCATATTTGTTCATTGCCAATACTGATAATGACCCATACTTCTTATCTTCTGATGCTCTGTAAGTACTTCTCGAAAAATCGATGCCACTCGTAAAATCTAGGCTGTGGTTGGAATAAAGGCGTCAAAAATTAATATATGCACGATAGACTCATTAGAATTACTAGATTCAAGCCAATTTATTTTGTAACTATTTTTCCCCATTAACTTGAAAGTAATTCCCTGCCTGGAGCAATGTTTACAAGTGTATGCAGTGGAAAAAAAAAAGGTGAATCTTATTGAAAAATGTGCGAGGAAGTTCCAGCAAAAGACCACAACTTCTGATTTCATTTGAGGTGATGACTCAAACCAAACAAACTTGGTATTTATAAATTTATAAAACATTAAAAGATTTATACTTTTTTAAACCAATTTATTTTAAATCACTTTTAAATTTAAATTTTTTATATGCAGCATATAAAAACAAACTTTCTTCATGTTAAACCACAATGAAATATTTTGTTAATTCAAATTAATATTTTTTTTACCTGAAAATTGTTTAGACTGATATTTAATAATCAATAAAAAAATATTTGGTTTTGAAAACTTAAAAGTGAAAGGGTGATATAAATACTGAATTACCTGAGGGCTCCCATAAAGATTATTCCAGACTTTGATTATAATAACCCATATTTAAATAATTTATTTATTTGGAAGAGTGTTTAAAATTTTAATGTAGCTTAATCTCAGATTATTAGAATATAGCTTCTGGTGGCAAGTTAATACTCTTAACCTTTTCCGCCAGATTAAAAAAAAAATTGCACTTCATTTATTCCATATGATTCTGTTCGCTATGCTATTATAACTTAATTTAAAGACTATTATCTAATGCAACTTATCATGTACAATAATAATGTTGTATTAGATAACAATTCACATCGCTGTAAAATAATTTAATCAATTTACAATCATCGCGTCTTAAAATAAAATTAAAAAATGAAACGAAATTGGAGGAATCTTTGCAATATATATGCAAAATGAATTAAAATACTAGGCAGTAATTTTATCAGCAGAAAAAAAATAGGTTCAAAGCCATTTCAAAAATTGTGATGCCGTACAGGACCCGAATTTATTTTTATTTTTGTAAGTGGTTTTTTAAAACTTCTAACTTTGCTACCAATCTAGCTCAAAACAGGATTATATGTAGAAATATAGATTATCAAAATGAAAATACTTTTAATAATACTATTTTCGTTATTAAGTTACGCTCTTGAAAGAAAGAAAAAAAGGGATTTTATCGTTCAGTCCATAAAATTGTACCAGAATAAATAACATTTAAGACATGATTCGTTTATCTTGCCTTCATCTGAATTAATTGCATCAGACGCTGTATTCTGAAGGTAAAAATTTTTATAGAAAGAATCCAGACATAAAACAATTTTCGGTTGGTAAAAATAAAAAAAAAATTCTGCTTGGATTTATTGATCAAAGGTAGAAATCGTTTATTATATCATTGACATTAGCAAAAGTATACACGTTTAAGATTTGTTAAAGCAGTAAAATAGGTTTGAATTTCATTGTAATAATAAAAGCTCATGGCAAATTATATTTCAAATTATTTTTACATGTAGTAAAATTAAAGGAATCAATTGTAAGGAGAGGTAATTTATGTCATTAGAAAAATAATTTTTAAGTTTTAAAAGAATTAAGAATTAGTCTTGGGCCATAATATGATCCTGAATAGATGAAAGAAAATATTGGTTTCAATTAATTTTTAATTAAAAATATAATTAACATTGTGTATAACTTTTTTTTCTAATTAGAGCTTACTTTTAAAAATATAAAATAAATATAATCAAAATTTGGTAACTGTAGATGCAACGGTTTAACCTAAATCATTTTAAACAATTTTTACAAAAATATACATAATTTATTAAAAAATATGTATCGGTCAAAAACAATATTTTAAAACAGACTCCTTTTTTCTGTTGGAAAATCATTTGAGAGATTTAATAGTAATCATAAATCCTTTTAAAAAATGAAATCCAGATATATTTCATCGAAATTCATTTAAACTACTATTCAGAATAAACTTAAAATTGAATAATTTTGTTTTAAACCAATGATTACATTCTTCGTACTGATCCCAACCCTACATTTTATCCAATTTTATTTCCTTGAGATCTGTTTTAGCTCCCTTAAGACAATCCAAGATACTCTGCTTCTAAGGATAGTGTGCTAACAACCGTTTTTCCAGACAGTCACTATATTTTAATTCAAAGAAAGCTATTATTGTTCAATAAATTACTGAAGATGACTAGAAAAAATTAAAATCAGTTCTTTATTTATCAATATTCAGAATTTCCTACTCAGTTCGAATTTTATCGCTCGCCATGTGTAACGTATGACAATATTTGAACTTCAACAATTTTGTTCTATCGTCATTTGTTTCAAAGCATTCTCATAAGGAAAGATTGGGAAATTCAGTTTCGTATATATGATCATTTTGGTGCTTAGTAACAAATTTATAAAATGTTCTCTGATTAAAATATTAAAGCACAAAGGCTAACCGATTTCGAAAGAATAACCTTCAAATTTTTGGCTTAGCAAATATACTAGTAAACTGTCAATGTTAATCTGCAACAACACAGTATACTTATTAGCAATCTCAATATATCTTTGAATATTAATTTAAATTTAGAATTTAAAAATAGTAATAAACTTAAATCCAATTTAAATGGTGATAAATAATAGCTATAATTACTCTCTTAATAAAAAATGTCCCTGCAGTTTTTTAATCGCAATTTATTTTAAAAATTATTTTCGGTACCACTTGATTTCTAATTATATATAAGAGTCATTATTATGATAATCATAAAAACATTAGAAGCAAAAACCATTTTGATATCTTTTTCAACTAATAGATGTTGATTGTGTTATGTACCCAAAACATCCATTGGATATCTGCTGACGAATAAATTTCTAATTTCGGGCCGCTTACATAAGATTCAGTAAATTAACAGAAGCTCTCTTTTTTTTTTTTTATGAGTGCTTTCAACCGATTCCGTAAATTAAGGCAAAATTTTTAAAATAATTTTAATCTTATAATTTAAAAATTTTAATGATAATAGCAATTATTATTAAGAATTCAGTTAATCACGTGGTTTTTCTGGGCGGAGCTAGCTGCCAATCATACATCACGTGGTCTCTCTGTTGTTGTTTAGTATATTTTTTTTCTAGCAGCATTTCTTTTTCCTTAATTCCTGTCCTAGGGGGAGTGTGATCTCGGCTCTCTCTCTCTCCCGAGAAATTTTATGTGTAGTTATCTAGGCCTACTACACTATGGTATCATGTGCCTTTTGTTGTTGATGTTACTAATAAACCACATAAAAGACAACATGTGTCATTACGTCATTTCACCCAGGATACAATCTTCACTATCGAATAAATTATTGTGTAATCAAGAAACGCAACGATAATTTATTTATAATAATTAAATTTCTTTTCACAATTATATAAATATTTCAAAATTAAATCGTAATTTATTTGTCTTATGACTGAACAGGTACTTTATGGATAGAAATTATGTCAATAAAATGCGTATAAATTACTAATTTAAAAATGGATTACTTTTTTTTAAAAACATATTTAGAATCGAACCTATAGTTTTCTAACTATCTTAACCACTTAACTGTCTTGCCCGTATGCCAAATGTGCATCTATTTATAGAATTTTGATAGTTTTAAGGAAAAAATAAACCATTCATAATGATTATAATTCAATATAAAAATTTCTTCGAATACATAGAGAAGTAAAGTATTCAGTGGATCTCTATTTGAATCAAATAAGAAAATATTCCCAAAATAGAAGTTATCATCTTATTAGATAGTAAAGAAAATAAAGCATTTAAGTGGTTAACATTGTCCAGATGTTTAGGAACTGAGTACGCAATACTATTCTTCTTTGCTTTATTCAACAGTGACAGCTTACTAGAATATAAGCTAAACCGAAATTCTGAGGATTATTTTCTAGAAATTGTCTGTTAATAAGATTTAATAATTTAATGGCTGAACATCCTAATATATATTATCAAGTTTCATAACGAAAACAATTTTGAAGTCTGTTCAATTTTTATTTTTTCAACAACTTCAAACAAAATCGATGCATAGACTAAAAAACTAGAAGGAAACAAAAAAAATTCTAAATATGTTTCTATCAAAAAAATAATGTTCCATTGAAAATTCAACATAATATATTGTGTCAAGATAATTCTTTGAATAAACAAAGGACGGTAAAACAACGAAGCATTCAAAATCCATGCAACAGACCAAAGGAATGAAACTTTTCTATGCTGGAGGAAATTCCAAGCGAATCTGTTTAAAGAAAATAGGGAGTTAAAGTGAAAGTTTTATTGAAAATAGAGACTATAGAAGTAGTAGCAAGAAGACTTTAGTTTTATTGACGATTACGGAATATGGTCTGTGAGAGAATCAATAAGGTAAATAGAGAAAACTTTCAGAGAAAACAGCGAAATCGTGCCCTTTTATTCAAGAATTCAATCTTAACAAAGCTTAAAGCACAAATAAGCTGTGCGTAGAAGTAGAAAACGAAACTTATCGTCTGCTTCGTCAAGATAAGAAATTTCCTTCTTTGTTGGTATGCTACCGGCTTTTACTGGCTCTCAACTATTTTATCAACTGTTCAACACAAGATTATATATTTGGTAAGTTTCTGAAAATAGCATCGAAATAGTTGATGATCGGTTAACAAATAATCTATTTTAAGACAGCATCGTGATCCAAGCTGTTCTTTGCTTCACAATCGATTTATTTGTTAATCATCGATTAATATGCTTTGAAAAATTGATTACATTTATTTAATTTAAAATTATATTTAAAGATTTAATGATAATATTATTTTTCTCTTTCAACACAAATTTTTGCAATCCAATAGGTTTAGGCCCGTATTATCACTTTTTAATAACCATTGAGAAATTTCTTCCCACGACTTTCTCATATCGAAAGTTTTATCTTCATCATGCAAGGAAAAGATTCAATTAAAGACTTTTGTCATTTTCGTTTGTACTGATGGAATCAACAGGTTGATACAGGTCTGCAACCTTTGTGTCAAGAATACATTCGAAATTCTTTTGATCTAGTTCATTGTGTGATTTTTTTGTTATGAAATTCAGATTTATATAGACATGCAAACCAAGTTATAGCCTATCAGTTGATTCATTTATTCAAACATAAAATAAAAATCTACGATTTGAGTGTAAAGATGTATAATAATGTTCGTCCATCCATATAGCTAATTTTTCTCACTATTATTATCACATAATCACAAATGGACTGGCAGAAAGCCGTCTCTTTAATAATTTTCGTTTGGAATTTGGGACAAGTCTTTAAATTTTGTGTGAAAGCCACATGCCGAATTGCATTTGCCTAGCATGTTCTATTGTGGAGTTAGGGTCAACTCCAGAATGATTGGTGTCCCACATGAAATTATTCTAGCACTCCTCTTATTAATATTGTAAATTGGTACATATATTTAACCCTTAAAAAGGTTCAAAGTACACGAATATTTTTCTATATAATATATATTTAAAATATAATAGAAGATAAAAATACGGTTAAAATGCCACAATGTTATTTCGTGTCGCTTGAGCATATATCCTAGGAGATGGAAAGTGCAAAATCAAAATAAGAAATCAGTAAAATCCATGTATCCGTGTACTGCGATCGAATTTTTAAATTTATGATAAGGAATTGTTGTTCTTAATGCTCTAAAAGTTCTATAACGCGTCAGAGACCGCACTCCCTGGAGTTGACAGTGCATGGAATTACCAAGTTCATAAACAAATTTGGAAACATAGTTCCAAAAATGGCATTTATGAATTTAAGGAAGTCTAAAACGAGAAGATTTATCAATATCTCAAATTAGAATATGTTTTTAAGTTAGTAATGTTTTACTTTACACGAGAGTTTGATGAATCTCTACGTTTTCAGCCTTCCAGTTTTCGAAGCCCACATTTTGTGAAATGTCCGCTTGTCTGTCTGTCTGAAAGACTGATGTTATTTGGTATAGGGTCTTTATTCAAAATTTGTAGATTTTAATCAAATGTTGAGCAAAATGTGCTCAGAGGAAGTCTCTCTGTCCGGCTGCTCGAATATAAATTAACATGATAATTACAAAACGAGGAGAGCTAGACAAAATTCGATACTCAGAATTAACATCTATAGTCTAGATACCTGTCAAATTTTGAACCAAATTTAATTACGGTTTGGCAATCTGTTTGTCTGTACTTATAGGAATATGTAAACGGGAAAACTCAAACAGGCAAGGACTTAAATATTTCAAATTTGGTATGTGGTGTTGTGATTAAAAGTGTAATTGTGTCTCAATTTTTTTGTTTCAGTCGGTTGGGAAAAACGCGTCTAAATTACAAATTTGATTTTCAGATACTATTCATATACTACACGCCAGGGACTAATCGCCAAGAATGATACGATAGATTCAGTAAAACTGCTTAATTCCTACAAAAGAATAATATTTCGAAATCATTGTACACCAATGTTATACAAGGCTTTTTCTAAGATAACATCTTTATTAGAGTAGATGCGAGAAATTTCGAGGAGACCACTCCGGCGGGTTTTCTTTTTGTATTTTGTATGTTCGGCAGATGGAAATTTAAAAGACTAGTATTAATTATGAAAATTATAAGTCTAAAATATCCATTACTATCCTTTCTCGTTCTCTATACATGAAACTTAATAATTCGCTTGAAAAATTCGTTTCTGTTTCCAGGAAACCTTTAGTGTCCCAAATATGCTTTCCCTGCGGCGGCTCATATTGATGGAGGAAATAAGCAACTCTATAAATCTTGCACGTCGAGTCGTTTCTACTTGTTTATTCTCTGAGATGTTTATCTGAATATTTCATTAACGGATGCGTCATTCGTTCATTGTGTCAATTTCCTTAGCTGATCAACCAGTATACTTTATATTTGAGTTGTTATTCGAATTCGAATTTAGGCAGCATTCGTTTTAAAACTTCGTCATGATTTCAGCTCTAGATTATTTCGCCATATTATGAGAAAAAAGAGCTTATTTGTCCATCCCTTTGCGATTCTCAAGGTAGCTAAAGGAAAATAGTGATTTTAAATATTCACAATTTATTATCAATGTGGGAATCAGTTAGTATCGTGGATTAATAATTGAATCAATCGGACAAAATATACTCATTTAATACAATCAATTATTTAAATAGATGGTGTTGAAAAATGATAAAACTGAAGCTGAATGATGGGCTTTTAATCCACTTTTGCGAACTTCTGGACAAACTTCCTCTGAATGGATTACGTTCAAAATTTAATAGAAACATACCTACAAATTTGATATAAATATATGTCCAATTTATATGTCTAACTCAAAACAATTTTGAGTTCAAAGGCGATTTCGATTTCACAGATATACATAATTCCAAAAATGTGTTTTTTGTACTCAGGCAGCTCCGAAAAGTGAGGATTTTGTCAAAACCTCGAATCCGAAATTTTTGCGATAACAATATTTCTCTTTTTATATATAGTACAAAAAAAAGGAAAAAGGAATAATGTATTAACGACTTCAACTCGTCTCCTCAGATATCAGAGTTCTAATTTTTCTTCTTTTTCTCTAACTCTTGTAATCTATCAATGGAAGTTTCTTAACTTAATACCAATTAATTACGAATACATTTGATTTTATTCTATATATGCCATCTACTAGTGAAATTTAAAAAGCAATGATTGCAAATTTTCATGAAAATTACAGGAAAAAATATGCTATTCATTTAAAACAAAAAAGTGTAAAATAATATCAACGTTGGAAAACAGATTATTTTTTAAAACATAAGTTCATAAATATGCTAAAAAGCTTTGAAAATAAATTTTTAATCATAAATTTGATTATTCAAACAAGAATTATAAAAAGATGAGAAGCTGCAAACAAGTCAGAATAAATATCTTAAAAAGAAAAATCCATAAGCAGTGAGTCATCAAATATTAAAAGTACATGTAATTAAGATTCAAACGAAAGTGCAGAATGTCTATTAGTTAATCAAACTTCTACGACTTTTGTTTTGATATCCAAATTTTTGATTTTAAAAATTCATTTCCTATTCTATAAAATGTTTTTTTCACAAAAATTAATACTTTTACTTCATTTATTTTGCATAGAATAACATAGAAAAGTAGCAATTTTTGTCACATCAGAATTCTTGTGCATTGTGCGATTTCTATAAAATGGTATATTTCCAAAAAAATTCTACGTTTATCCAAAACATAGAATTTATTCCGATTTCTTTTTGACATGGCAATATACCAGCTCTGCAAGAAAAAAAAATTTAATTGTAAGCTTCGAGATAGAATGTTACATCATCCTAAAGAAACAAATCAAATATAAATCTTTTGAAACCAGATTTGTTATATAAGACCAATGTTATTTTATAGAAAAGGACACATTTTAATAAAATTTGAAGGGAAAAAATTATGCCAGCGAAGGGAATTTTCATAGGTTTCAGTTCTGTCTGTTTTTGAAGGATAAAATAAGAAATATTTTATTTAAGCCTTTGGTCTTAAAAAACGCTTCCAATATTTTTAAATGTATGTAATCCTCAAAGAACAAGAACTTTCGGAAATAAGATTTTGATTTTTTTTTTAAAAATGCTAAAAATTGAGGAAAATTCACATAAAATATCTCGCATCATTATTTCTCTCTAGAACAATTTTATTTTAAAATTTCCCACCTTTGGCGGCAAACCTGTTTTTCGAGAATATGGGTTATGCCAACTTCAATGAATGAAATCTTTTATAAATAACTTTATGTTCATAATTTCGTCAACATGCATTTTTTTAAAGTTGCAACTTATGACAGACCTTAAAATAATGCAAGTATAATGTATTTACTCCTGTTCTGTTTATTGCATACATAAGCCTTCCTAATAGACTCAAATCTAGTATGGTTTTTTTTTCAAGGAATCTTTTACGATAATGTAATTGCACTTTCTAATTCCTCAAGTAAATTGCTCAAATAATTAGAAGGATCTCTCTTCTTTAACTTTCAAAAATGAGTGAAAATCA
This sequence comes from Argiope aurantia, assembly GCA_026543865.1. NCBI lineage: Eukaryota > Metazoa > Arthropoda > Arachnida > Araneae > Araneidae > Argiope > Argiope aurantia. The sequence goes on from JAPMOR010026298.1 coordinate 410,405, forward strand.
TTAAAATTTCATTACTACAATAAAATCTATAAATTAAAAATTATACAAAAAATATTTTTAAATTAGTGGAAATGGTCTCCCAGAAACTCTCTCACATATTATCCAATAAATTTTAGGTCTAAGACAGAAATTTTCAGAAAACTTTCGGAGTCAAATTATTTGTTTGGCTCAATCGATGCTTTGTTTTTGGACATCATTGCATTGTATAAGGATTGTTTGTTTGGATGCATTGTATAAGGAACATAATAAAAAGGGGAAAAGAACGAGAAAATGCTCATTTTGGAGATGGTATGTATGACTCGTCAACGACTGTATATAGATCTTTCAACCAGATGTTGTCTGTAGAATTTTCTACCGGAAATTAACCTTTATTTCTGTTTTTAGAATTAGCATTTGCTTATTACATGACCTGATTAAAACATTAGTGGATTCTGTTTAAAATCAAAGATCTAATATCTTCATTATTTAAAAAAAAGTGGATTTTTAATCCGATTAACAACTGTTTAGACCTTAAAGTAGAACGTCGTTTTTAAGCTAAAGTCAGATAAATTAATTGGCTTAAAAGGCTATTAAGCGCTTTAGTTTCTTTTTAAAGAGGTTACATTTCATTTAAAAACATTAGAACTAATGCATGTATTCAGAATAAAAATCTCTGCTTGTTTCATGAATATCTTTAGGGTGGGATTAATTATAGATGTAGTTTCTAAGATATTTTGTAAAGTAATCAAATGCTTAAATTTTTAATAAAAAAATCATATATTAGATGGAATCTGAAAATGAATATTCATATTAAAGATGAATCTGAATCATGTTTTGCTAATTTTTCGAAAACCAGAGGGGGAAAAAAACAAAATAATTTATTTTTATTAATTTTTTAAGAAGTCTAGATCTATTTAATATGTTGTTTTAGTAAGCTGTCTTTTCTCAGGCGGTGTTTTATAGGAACAAAATTAATTATATTTTAAGTACTTCTGCAATACATATATAGAAAAAGGCATACCTGATAGAATTATTTTAAAAAAAATCGCTGTTTCCCTAATTTGGAAATTGCGAGTTTTATTTAAAAAAAAATAGCTTAATAAAAAAAATAAATTAATTAATTATATATTCGTAATTTCGAAATGTCGAGATATATAATTAACTGTTTTAATTAATTCTATTAACCAGTTTTTTAAATTTAAATTAACTTCCTAATTTTCCATCGTTATCAATTTTTTGAAAATGGTATAATAAAGAACAAAGTCCTAACGGTACGCCGTGTTTTTCAACATCCGTCCATTGGTTTAGCAACTGAAAAAAATGAATGTTGTTGGTCTTTACTTTCGCATACCTGTAAACACAATAACCTATAAAGACAATGATTAAAATAAATTAAATCTAATTTGTAATCTGTAATATGTAATCTGTAAATCTAATTTGTAATAAATTAAATCTAATTTACAATTGCAGTTCTATGTAAAATGTTGGTGTCAGTCGATCGGGAGTATTCAAAATACATCCAAATCTGCTTTCAAGTATTTGTATATTACTCGCATGAAATATTAAAATACCTGAATACTTGCATAATAACATTAAAATACTAAAAATATCTCCTAAATGCGCACATTATATTAGTAAAAATACTTTTTAGTAACTTGACATTAGTAAAAATCCCAAATTCAGCCATAGATAAATAGTTCGTAATTATAATTCATTAATCTCCAAACTCCTGCAATTCTCCACTGTCTCCTCGCTTTAGCTGTATCGAACTGCCGACTCACTACTACACGACTGGCTACTCCACACACAACTCGATGCTTTTTCTATAATAAACACCAGGATTCGGCACACGTCTTAATTTAGCAAACGTTTGAGCTCTACAAAACGCTTGCGCTTCACTGGACTGGTACAAATATGCGCCCTTGACTCGCAATGCAACTCTCGACAGCTTTTTCCAAGAAAGTACACGACTTAAACTGTCCACCTTTTATAGTTCCCGGAGCTGGGTAGAGAAAGTTCTGGAACAATCGGGCGTATCACAGCTCCTATTGGCTCCATCAAAAAATTCTCAAAGATTCTAGTATTATCAATTTTGTCCGAAGTCGCCGCCAAATTCGTCGCCTTGTCGCCAAATTTTCGCCAAGCCCTGAGATCACTGATTCGACATCCAACAGAGCGGTCGTAAAACGGTCTTTCCAGTGAACCAACCGTGGTGGGAAGTAACATTATAGATTTGTAAAAATATTAATTAAAACTATTTGTAAATTGTTAATTAATTTTGAATAATTCTAGAAAGAACTTAAAAGGGAAAAAGCAGATGAATTCAGGATCAAACCCTGACCTCCCGCTTATGAGATGTTTACATTGACGAACATACAATTGGGCTGATGAAAGCAGGCACAAATTACTACTGTATAGGTTATGCCAAAAGTTTTAAAGCTTATTTTTCTCACAATTGGCTGCCTATTGTGGTTTAAAATTTTAGTAAATGAACATTCCAAAATTATACTACCATTTTGCAAAATTTTATCGCAAATTACCATTCCATGTCCAATGACGTATGACACTTTGCAAGAAAAAGTGTTATCATTCAAATTGTTTAACCTAGACATTTTGATAAGTCACCACATTTCAAACCATCCCTAGACCGAAAAAAGAATTTTTAGAATTATGTTTGTCACTGAACATGATATATTAAAAATATATGAATGCATACTTTTGATCTTTATAAATGTATACTTTTTGTCGATATATCAAAAATATGTGAGGCGTGATCTTTACGCCAAAATTTGGGAGATCTATATAATATTTTGAATGAAATCCACCAATTGGATATCTCTATTCATCTAGACAAATAAATATTATAATTCAGACACCCTAGAATCAAGCAAGATAACATTTGGCAAATGTTAATCATCAAATTATTATATATTTGCAAATTTTGTACCAAATCCGCAAATGATTTAACTATCTGTTTATTCATCCGTATATATACTACAAAAGATATAACACAAAAGCACAACAATTATACGGTTGAATTTTAGTATACAGTCTCAAATTTTTTGAAAAAATGTTGATTTATTTGAAATTTTTAGATTAACCATTCAAAGGAAAGAGGACTAAAACGTATATTTTCTTTTCTTTATTCTACTAAAAAAAACTAACACAAAGCGTGCCATGTTTTATAAGCATCAGCGGATGTCGAAGAAAGCTTGTTTGAGATATATTTTTGACGTCTTTTTTAAGCTGAAACAAATAACTACCAAAATACATTGAATAAAAATACATTTTGTGGCATTATATAGTAAGACAAATATATCTTAGGAAATCTATTTTTCCTGCTGATCTTAACTATGTTAAAGATAAAGTTTGTAAGGCATTTTTAGGAAACAATTGACATCTAAAGCATCTCCTAAGAATTCTCTAAAGTTCCAGATAACAAACCAATTAAGTATGAAATACATAATGGATTCTTTTTGGATACCACTTGGCAATGATATTAAATCGCTCAATTCAAAAAAAAATTCCCTTTATTTGATACAACAAGTAAGTTCATATTTTATTTTGTTTTCCTTCATAAGCAAGCCATCTATATTCATAATATATTTCATAAACAAGCAAACTATATTTTGTATAACTTTAAATTTTTGAATAAAAGATTTTTAATGATACTCTATAATAAACTTCTGAATAATACTCACCCTTTCTAAGCACAATAATATTTAGCTAAAACAATATTTGTTATTCTTTAGAATGCCTAGTATTACCTACAAATAGCCTAGTATTTCACAAACCTGACTCGCATACTCTTTAATAGAGGAGTTATTAGTCTTCAATGCACAAAAATTATGGTCCTTGGATAAGGCAAAAAATACCTTACATGGCATTGCTTTACAATAGTTATGAAATAGTGACTTTTGGTGGGAATTTAGCATTTTGACTGACCTATCATGTGTTCCTTGATAAAATCTCGATTCTGCTAAAAGTGTATATGTGATATAAATGAACTATATACAGTATACGCCCGAGTATCCGGTTTGCGACTATCCGGCCTAGTTTTCTTTTATCGTAATTAAATGAGGAGGGTACGGCGTTGAATTGGTAACATTTTAGCCCATTGCTTGGGCTAGAATGCAGAAGAGTCATTCATTAAGGATTTTTCCAAAAACTACAAACTGTAAGTTTTGACTTTCATCTTTTCATATCTGTGTAATCATTTATCAGTGAAAAATAAAAATCAATATTGAGTCAATTTTCTTAAGAATTAGGCCTGCGATGTACGTCTATGTTTCCTGCATTTAAGTTGGGCATTACTGAATTTATTTTAAAATGTAAACAGTTTATAGCCTTTAATTTATTTTTTCACAAAGAAATTCTTTAAACATGCACTGCAATATATAATATATGAATGAAAAGCTTTATTTGTTGATGCTATCACCTTTAAACAATTATCAATACTTTTTGAACATTGACATTGCAATAATGAAGAAACATGTATAATAGCATATCTTGAAAGCTGCCTTTGTTGTTATGGGTTATAATTTCAGAGTAATTTTGCATTTTATCTATGTAGCAATAGGTTAATTTTTTTTTTATTCCAGTCTACCCATTTGTATTTTTTTTTTTTTTTTTTTAGTTCTTGACGAATAATTTAAACCTTTTACTGAATATATTCTATTTATTTTAATTTTTTTATAATAATTCCCACCATAAAGTCCTTTGTCCTTATCTTACAACTTTAAACGAGCAATTCTTGTATATATATATATGTATAAATTTATTTCGTGTATCTCGGAAATTGATCTAACGATTTGCATTAAATTTTATATTTAGATGAGGTTTTGCTTTTTATGTTTATCTAAATAGGTGTCTTTCCAGAAAAAAAAACGCGATTTTACACATAAAAAAAATTATAACTAACTATTAGGATAAGTATATTCCGCTTCGAATTGTAGGCAGTGCAATATAGTGGCCAGAACAACATGAAAGACGTGCATGTTGAGGGTCCTCGGTTCGAGTCGTGCTTTTTGCTTTATTTATTTATTTATATTTAATATTTTTGCTTTTTAAGTTTATCTATATAGGATTTTTTTTTCTGCAGAAACGCGATTTCACACATACACACTCGCAAAAAAAATGTATAACTAACTATAAGAGCTTTTTCCAATCTGCTCTCATGCTGACAATGTCATATAGTGCCATCTCGGATCCGCTTTCTTCATGGTAAATCTGTAAAATGAAGTTATATACAAATTATAAAATGAATACTGTAATATAACATATATACAGTATATATGTTCCGAATAACATGTTAAACTAAATGCAGTCATGTCTGTTTTTTTTATTCAAATGACTAACTCACATATAGATAAGATTGAAAAATATTCATGTAATCAGTATGTAATTTCTATCTAATTATTTTCTCCGAAAAAAACAAAATTTTACAACAACAACAAAAAAAACCTCCAAAGCGAAGGTTTTGTATATTCTATTATATACCAGAACTCAGAAAAATAGCTAAATACTACAACTTTATAGCTATTTTCGGCTTCGAATGCTACGCACGGTTTAACTTTGCTTCAGAAAAAATATATTATGCTCGTCAAAACTTTTTTTTTTCTAATACCATTAGGGAAAAACAGAAAGTGTCTTTGGAAAGAGAAAAGTGTGATCTAAAAAAAAGGCAGCTTTCTTTTTCCCCTCCAAAGTGGTCGGAAATCGACGTTTTCATCGTAATCAAATAATTTTATTTAATGTCAATTTCATTTGAAAGCTAATGACGTTTCATTTACTGTCCCTTTCTCCCTTCACTTTCTTGAAATATAGTAATATAAAAAAAAACAGAATCCAGGTTCAACAACTAGATCGATTTCACAATTAATTTCGTCACTTTGTGTGCATTGAGAATAATTTAAAATGATTATTATTCAAATATCATTTAAAATAATACTTTTATTTAATGAAGATAAGATGTAGTTCATCGAAGTTGGTTGGTATGATCGACTTGATCGACGAAGGCAGCTAGTTTTCCTTTAACTTTTGCATCCAGTGTGTGCTAAAGTAAATTGAGTATGCTACATCAGAAATCGGTAAAACCCACCCTATCTACCGATATATTATTCATCCTCCTACGGTTTATATTATTTGGAAATCAGAAGGATGGGACTTTCTAAACTTTCTCGCATGTTTTCTTCCCCTTCACTCACTAGCATAGAATTAGGGACCTTGATCAAAGCCGTGAACACTGCGATTGCTCAGATTTTTATTTTCAGCGTCCCGCATATGGAAGTTTTGTGCTTCATAGCATAGTAAAGAAAAAGAAATGTGTATATTGGACGCTTTTACGTTAATTAATTTAGACCAAGATTTGACACATGTAAAACTTTAGCTGCAAGATTGCATACCAAATTTCATTTATCTAAGACACAACATTTTTGAGTTGACGCGTTTACATTCATATGAATGTATAGATAGACGCTTGGAAGAATTAGTTCAAATGTTGATTAGAATTGTGAACCAAATTTAATTTACTTAAGTTGAGTCGCATTTGTAGTATCACTATACAATGATTCAAAAAAAAAGACAGACAAACTGTCTCTCTTTAATGGATTTGTTCAAAATTTTGTACAAATTTCTGAAGCTCTAGGCTATTTACATTATGAAATTCTTTATTTATAAGAAGGTTAATTTAATTTCCTATTTCAGCAGAAACACTTAGTAAGCCATTAAAAAATTAATAATTTATTTTAGGAACATATTTTTTTATTTGATTAACTTTCTGAATATGTATATTTATTGACCTAAAATGATTTCGGATTGCCCAGAATACTCATTTTTATGCAATGCTATTAAAGTTGTTCGATTTTATAAATATTCCAATAACTAAATGTACGTAATGAAATGGTCATGAATCTAGCCATTTATACTTGATAAATCCTAATATTATTCTAATATTTTTTTGTCATTCATAGACGTCTTAGAGCCCAGCGGCTCACTTGTATAGTCTAACTAGTTAGAAATCCACCATTGCTAATCTTACTTCTTAAGGAGCTATAGGATCCTTAAACAACTAAAACAGACCTCGAAAGATGTTCAAATGCGACTCTCTCTAACTTAAGAAAAAAAATTCTTACACTTAATAGATTCTTTTACTGCAGTTTTATAAGACATTTAATCTTATAATTATGAATTTTTAAATCAGTGAAATAATTTTCATTCATTAGGATATAAGTGGAAAAATTATATTTCACATAAATGGTTGAAGACAATTTTCTTGCGCACTAAGTTTTTCAGAAAATAAGCAACTTATATTAACAAATTTTGCACCAATTTACTCCCAAAGAACATAATTAAATAATCATACAAAGTAATAAATATTTTAATAGATTAACTGGAGATATTTTACTTTTTACGTTATTAAAATATGATAATGCTTTAAAAATCATTTTTAACATACTAGCAAGCACTGAAAAAAATGCATACATGTAATGCTTTGATTTTGCATGATTTTCTTTATTATATGTGTATAAACATACGCGGAGAATTTTATACTGATACTATGAACCTTTTTTGTTTAATCCTGCTTACAAGCTCTGAAAATGTAGTATAGAGAAAAATGACTTTTAAAGTAAACATTTCTGAGTGAAAAGTCAAGAGTGACTTTCACGTTTCTGACTATACATTTTAAACTAATTAACATCCACACATGTGCAATACCAAAAAAATGTTCAGAAGGGTTCCGGTTATCAAATGAAATCATAAAAATATTTCAAAAATAAAGGTTTAAAAGTTCTACAGCCCCTTAAATCAGATACTCACAATAATCCCTGTTTATACGGCTTAGTTCTGTGGTAATTGGGTGACTAGCTGTAATTAAAGAAGAAAAACAACCCTTAAATCGACAAGAGACGCCCACCATTTTAAGTATATTGGGAGAAAAATACGGTTTCTTACAATACAGCTTTTAAAATTAACCCATCATAGAAAACAGCTACAGAAGGCAACAACAAAAAAGAATAGAATTTTCCTTCCTTATGGTGTCAATGTGCATAAAGCGCCTTTACGAATATGTTCGAACGACAGCCGCCAGAAGAAAAGGATGGCGAAAACAACGCTTCGGGACAACAGAAAACAATAACAACCAGGGGAAAAAAAGGTGGGGGAGGGTGAGTGGCAAGTGTGGCTTCGAATATACATCACCCCGAGGGGCGCTAAGAGAAAAACGGTCGCCACCTGGAGCTGACAGGGGCGGAGGAAAAACGGCGCCCCGCCAAAAAGCAAAGGGGATGAAGCGGAGAAATGAAGGGAGAAAGTCGTTTTTAATCGCGATAATTATCCTCGAGTCTCTCCGATCAGGGGTCGGTCACAAATGGAATGTGCGAAATCGTTTTCGGAGGGTGAGGGATCGATTATGGAAATGCAGTGGTCTTCGCGATTTGAAACTGATCTATATGCGTTGATAGCTTTTGAATTGTGCGATGAATAAAATGGTGATTTTCCAACAATGCCGGATTCTAGTATCAATTACAGGCATGGCTCATTTCGAAAATGAACTTGAAAAGGAGTACGGTGGGTCTTTTATGGTGATTTAAATATTTGTTAACAGATGTTAAGCGCAGTTTTCAAATTACTGATGAAATCCTTTAGAATTTTTTGTTGGAATAAAGCGAGTGGACTATTTTTCTCGTGTAGGAATATCTGTGTGATTACGCTTCTGGTTTCGTTCGTGACCTCCGAGAGATAAGGCGTGACCTCTCGGAGGTCACGCTTCGTTCCGGCGTATTTCCTCCCGCGAACTAGTTATCATGATGCTGTGTGCGTAACTGTCAGTACCTGCGTTCTTTTCTTTTCTATGTCTAATAAATGTGCTGTCTTCAAGAACCATGCTGATATTTATTGAAAATTAACAACAAATAGTAGCAATACCGTGGTTATGTTTGGTTAAATTTCTAAGTGAACTGTGTGACTAAAATGAAATTGTCAGCATGGATAAATTAAATGTCTCTGAACTTGATGGAACTAATTACTTTATTTGGGCATTGAAAATACAGGCAACGCTGAGTTTGAAAAGATTGGACTCTGTGATATCCGCGGTGAAACCAGACAATCTGAATGAAAAAGATGAAGCAGAATGGAATCAGAAAAATTCTGATGCCGTTGCTTATATTAAATTATCATTGTCAGATGAACAGGCTTTACAGTTCGCAGCAGAGGAAAATGCAAAAATTCTTTGGGATAAAATAAAGTCAACATTCACGGGTCAAGCAGAAAATCGCAAAATAGATGCCGGCAATGAAATGAAAAGTAATGAATCGGCAAACGATTATGTTGCCAGAGCAAGAGGAATGGCTACGAAGTGTCATTCTTAAGGACTGGATGTCACACCTAGGGACCTCGATTATTATACAGTGCGCGGACTGAAAGGAAAATTCTCTAAAGTACGAGAAATTCTTAAAACCCAACTTGACAAGTCAATGGATGAAATATTAGAAATTATACGTGACGAAGAAAATACCTGTTATTCGCCGACGAGTACTCGCGCTGGAGGAATCAACGCAGAAGTGTTTTATTCCAAAAAAAACTAAAGTTCAAGTGTAAAGACTGTTACATCTGCAGACGTCCAAATCATATCGCCAAGGACTGCTTTTACAAAAATAAAAATACTAGTCGAAGTGCTCCATGTAATGAAAATAATCAAAGGTGAAATACACATGTCAAACAGTCAACAAAACAACGAAGTATTAGTGATAATGTGTTTACTACTTATCATCAAGAAGAAAGCCTAAGTGATAAAATATGCTTGTTGAACAGTGGAGCTTCTTGTCATATGGCCAAAGACAGTATGTGGTTTGAAGAAATAATCCCCTAAACAAAGAATATTTATTTAGCCGGTAAAGACTCTAAAATTACATGTGAGAGAGTTGAAACAGTTAAAACAAAAACTGTGAGTAATAATCCCACAAATTTAATAATTACTAACGTTAGCTATGTTCCTGAACTAAGATATAATTTATTGTCCGTAACTTGTTTGATGGATAAAGGTTGTAAAATTAAATAGAATAATAAATGTTGATTTTTGATAAAAATAATAATTTAGTTACTAAAGCATTTAAAAATAACAATAGGTTAGAATTATATTTGGAACCGTTGTATAATTCAGAGTGTTATTTTTCTAAGCAATCCACTAGTAATTATGAGTTTGGCATCACAAATTATGTCATTTAAATTCTAAGTATATGCTTAAATTGAAAGATTATGTTGATGTTAATGATATAAATAATTTTAGATCTGAAACTTGTGATATAGTAAGTAAGATAACCAGAAAAACTCTTCCTAATGTTGACGTCAATTAGTGACATTAGGAACATTAGGATCAATTACGTCAATTAGGAACATTAAGATAAGTTGATTCTTGCTGATCTGTCTTCTTGAGTTGATTCATGCTGATCTGTGTGCTCCTATTCAACCTGAATCATTTGGTGGCGAAAAATATTTCATGATATAGGAGGATGATTTTTCTGGTATGTATTTTGCTTATTTCTTAAAAATAAAAATGAAGTGTTTAATATAATTTTGCAATTTAAAGCCAAATATGAAAATCTAACTGATAAAAGAATTAAAAAAATTAAGAACTGCCAATGGTTTAGAATTTGTAAATGAACAACTTGATACTTATCTTGCTAATTCAGGAATATGTCACGAAAAAAACCATTCCATACAATAGTGAAAGAAACGATAAAGCTGAAAGAACGAACCCGCATCATTTTAGAAAGGGCTAGATCTTTGTTATATGAAAGTGAGTTTCCATTAGAATTTTGGGCCGAAGACATTAATTGTAGCACCCAAGTGTCTAATGTAATCCCACGTAAAGGAAAAGAAAAAACACCCCTTGAAATTTGGACAGGTAGAAAACCGAAAATAAATTATCTAAAAAATTTGGCTGTGTGGCACTTTTTCACGTTCCGAAAGTAATGAGAAATAAATTTGAAGTTCCAGGAAGACGTGGTATAATGCTAGAATACGCTAGAGAAAGAAAATGTTATCGAGTTTAAGACATTATAAACCGAAAAATAATAGAAAAGATATCAGTTAAATTCAATGAATCTTTAAAATGTAGTACTTATTTGGGGAAATCGAAAGCAGAAACTTGGGATATTAATACACTGCTTGAAACTTCTCCAGCGACATGTGAGATAAAATAAAAAGCGAAATATCTCGTTCAGAAGTACCTGCCGAATCCGCAGAGGATGAGAATAGTGACTCATCAATTTTATACCATAGGGGAACTTCGTGTCAGAGAGACGCCGATATGGGGAATGAAAACGAAACACCAGATGTTGAGTCAAGTAGCAATAATATCGTAAATCAGATCCCAGTCAGACGTTCGAAAAGGCTCAAATCTAAACAAATGGCAGCTAATGTAGCTCATCACATTCCGAATACATAACTTAGAGGCAAAAAATAATACTTATTGGAATAATTGGGAAACAGCAATAAAAAATGAATTGGATTCGTTAAATAAACACGAAGTTTGGGAAATAGTAAACAAACTTGTAAAAACAAAATAAAAAGCAAATGGGTATATTCTTTAAAACAAGATAACTCCGGTGAAACAAAATACAAAATGAGACTTGTAGCAGCAGGTTTTAATCAAATAAAAAATAAAGATTATTCCGTTTCTTATTCACCCGTTGTAAACATCGAATCTTTCAGAATGTTAATGGCACTTGCATCTAAATTAAATTTATTTAAGTTCTTTGATGTTAAAACTGCATATTTATGTAGTGATATTGAAGAAACTTTTATATGTTACCTCCACTTGGTTATAAAAAAGTTTGTAAGTTGCGAAAGAGTATTTATGGCTTACCACAATCTGGTAGAAACTGGTATAAAAAACTATAAAAGGTAAATTAGAAAAATTTGGATTGATGCAACTGGCTTCTGACAATTGTGTATTCATTAAAACTGTTAGAAAAAATGTTTTTATATCATGTATGTATGTAGATTATCTAACAATTTTTTCTAATAATGATGTATCAAGAGATTGTAAATAACATCAAAAGCATATTTGAATTATATAAGAACAAAACTGGTAAGGTTTTAGGTATAGAAATTGTTAAACATGAAAATGGTATTAGTTTGTGTCAGTCTGAATATATTGAATCATTATTGGTTAAACATAATCTAGAAAAATGTAAAAGTGTTAAAACTCCAATTGTAAAAGGAGAAGATAAGAGTTTCCCTTCCACAAATGAACTGATTGAGATCACGATGTATCAAGAATTAATTGGTGAACTTTCATATTTAGCTAATAGAATGCAACCTGATTCACCTTTTGTAGCAACTTATTTGTCACAATTTAATCATAAACCAAAAAAAGGCACTATAATGTGGCTAAGATATTTAATGGGTTCAAAAGATAAAAAATTGTTTTATGATAATAAATTTGGTTTTCTTAATGCAAGTTCAGATGCTAGTTAGGGAAAAAGTGTCAGTCTGTCAACATGTGAAACTGAGTTATTTGCTATTTCTGAAATATGTAAAGACATTATTTGGACTGTAAATTTATTAACTGAGTTCAACTATAAACAATTTATAAATGATGCTGTAACCTTAAACTCAGATCGTCAAACAGCAATTCAGTGGATTAAATAATTCCATTCTTCAAATAAATCAAGACATAAGTACTTACATTTTCATTTGTGAATGATTTGTTCGAAGACAATGTAATTAAATTAGAATGTATTCAAACAGAATGGTTGATTGCAGATTTTCTTACAGAAGCTGTAAGTGAAGAGAAGCTAAAATATTCTGTGAAAAATATTTTGTTAATTTCTTAATTTTGGTATGTACATGTAATTTTTGTATTGTGTGTACTGAATAATTTTTATTTGTATTATTATAAATGCTCGAAAAATATCACTCGCAGAAGGGGTGTGTTGGGATGAAGCGAGGGGACTATTTTTCTCACGTTGGAATATCTGTGTGATTACGCTTCTGGCTTCGTTCCGGCGTATTTCCTCCCGCAAATTGCTTCATGATGCTGTCTGCGCAACCGTCAATACCTATGTTCTTTTCTTTTCTATGTCTAATAAATGTACTGTCTTCAAAAACCATGCTGATATTTATTGAAAATTAACAACAGTTTTTAAATATCATTTTGTGTATTTTTAGCGCATTCGTCGGTCTGAATGCCAAAGCATCCTTTTCCATTCGGATATAAGATTATATGAATGCTATGATATTCAGTTTTATAAATCATTTGAAAATAATGCAGCATATTTAAATGACAAATTGTTTAACAAAGTGTCATGGCCGTATGTTTTAACAACTTTACATTAATTTTAATTATTTTATGCAGAGCCTTTCTAATAGTCAAGTCCCATATACCTTAGTGTCAGAAAACAACTGTACATATTACCTATCATCTAACTGTACGTTGTCTTTCGTGGCTTTGTAACTTCACTTTCTTATTCTTTTAGTGAGCAGCTCAGATTAATCCACAGAATCTCTCATCTTATTTCAAAAATGTAAAAGAATCGCACGATTAAATGTTTGATGAAAATAGCTTGAATTTCATTATAAAAATTAATATATTGTGGAACATTTTTTGGGGGAAAAAATCTAGTCAAAAGACAAAAAAAATTGCTTATTTAAATGGATGCCATTATAAAGACAAATTTTTCAAGTTTTAAAATACTATGAAAAATTTGAAAACTTATATTTTCAGATATTATATCGGAAGAGCACCTTCAAATTACAATTTTTTCCCAAACTCAAGTTTTACTTGCACTCAATTTTGGTAATTCTGGATCAAATGGTCTGGTATGCAGAGCATCAATCGACATACACAGCGCATATACATACACATAGACACACATTTCCCTTTAGTATTAGTAGAGATTAGTTCAATTGTACATTCCCTCACTTTCTCGTTTATCTTTGTGGTGAAATGGAAAAGTTCTGGAAAAGTTGGTAAGATTAGTCTTTAAAAGATCAAGATTTGGGAGAAAATGTCCTTTAATTTGCATTTCTATTGAGGTGTTTGTACTCTCAAATGATACATATAATCATTATAAAGTATTTCTAGAATAATTTTTGCCACCAACGATGTTTTTCTTCCATACCATCATTCTTTTTCAAGATTCAACAATTGCAGCATGCCATCTCTGGGGCAACCTTACATCATCAGTGTTAATTGAGCTGAATTCTTTGAATAACTTCTGGTTGACTTTCCAATAAATTGAAGTTAATTGATTGTTTGAAATGAGTCAAGAAAAAAAAACTTTGTTAAAAAAAAAAAGAACTTCGAGAACAAATTAGTAAATTGCTGATATTCTTAAGTTCATTCTGTGATACATAATTTAAAAATTTCATTGGTATTATATAAATTACATTAAAAATTTGTAATTAAATGAAGTTATTGAAAATTTTCAGATGTAATAGTATCGCAGATAATATCAATATTATTATGTATTTTCTGTATAAAATGGTATATTTTGGGGTTTTACTTCGTCACATAGTTAAGAACTGGATGTACACTTTAGAAAAAATATTACTTATCTCTTATAGAGATGGTTCGATAGATATCTATAGTTTTGTAAAGAAGAATTTTGCCTGTATTACAGGTTTTTAATCTGTTTATATATATTTGTCACAATAGCTTTGCATGTTGCGTTGTTAGTGTTGTTTTGTGTTCTTTGGTTGTCTAGAGAGTTGTAATGTTTGTTGTATGTCGCTTATGTTTTATAACTGCTTTCAATTGTATTACTAGATTTAATAAGTTTGTTATCAAATTTTCGATGCCTAGTTATTTAGTTTTTGTTTTAAAAATATCTGAAATTTTGTATTCAGGATGTACTAGATATTTGATCTGTTTCTTGTTTGTTTGTTTTTTCTCCTCTAATTTATTTTCGATTTTACATCCTCTTGGTCGCTTTTTGCATTTTGTTTAGCTCGTTAAACGATGTTTGATTGCATTGCATTTGTAGTACCAGTACATAATCAAAGGAAAATATTTTAATGATACAGCATTTATACAATCCGTAAAAATGGTAATTAAAATAGTTCATAAGTCATTCTTCTCCTTTTAAGTAGTACAACAAAAAAAAAATTCAGAAAATATGCATTTTTTTTTTTTTTTTACCTCTTAATAATAATTTTAGCTGGTGGATGTCGAATCGGTATTAGAGGGTCATGATATCAAGATTGTGTTAATATTTTTGTCACATTAATTTATAATGGGTCTGTTGGATCAGTTTCGAATTTATGTTAGACGATCGTGATATTTGCAGACCACGCCATAAAGCAGCATTGACAGGATTTGTTGTGGCCGATTACTATTATATTGGGACTGTTGGGCCAATATTGGATATATATTAAGGTATATTGTTATCGAGACCACATCCATATTATTTATTATATCTTTTTATAATGAACCCGATGATCCAATTTCGAATTGGTTTTTGAAGATCTTAATATCAAGATCGCATCCATATAAACTCATGTCCAAAATTAAGGTCACAAACATAAAATCTGCGAAAAATGAAAAACTATTCACTGTGTTGCCATGAAATTTGGCACAGAGGTACACGACAATGGAAGAAAGAACATAGACACATAACAACATGCAAAAGGTTTTAATTGGGAATTAAGAAACAGGTTATATCAAAAAGTGTTACATCATGAATCAGAGATAAAGCATTTATCTCGGGGAAAGCCTGTCTAATATGGAGTGTGACCACCATGCACTGCTATACAGGCTTCACAAAGAGCTTTCATACTGTTTATGATGGTGTCAATAAATGCTTGGGGCAACAAAGCCCATTCTTCCAAAAGCACGACTTTTAACTCTTGGAGGGCATTAGGAGGGGGATTACGCTGTGCAATGGCTCTTCTGAGACCATCCCAAACATGTTCAATAGGATTGGGATCCGGAGACCTCGATTGCCAGTCCATACGTCGAATGTCCTCTTCCTCAAGAAAATCATCAACGATCTGGGCTCTGGGTGGACGCGCTTCATCGTCCATAAACATGAAGTCTGGGCTAAAAGCACCCCGGAACAACCTCACATAGGCTTCAAGGATCTCATCCCTATAGCGATTTGCATTGACAGTACCCGCATCGAAGACGTGCAGTGATGTACAACTGTCCAACATTATGCCACCCCAGACAAGGATTCCTCTGCCACCAAATCTGTCGATTTCTTTTACGTAGGAGGGATGATTGCGAGCTCCTCGCTCTTTCCAGATGAAGATTCGACGAGTGTCACTCTGTGTGGTAACTCTCGACTCATCACTGAAAAGAACACGCTCCCATTCTTGCTGTGCCCAAGACTGATATGTTCGGCACCAGAACAACCGGGCCTTTCTGTAGGACGCAGTCAAAGGGACGCACTCAATTGGTCGCAGGGCATAAAGGGCCCTCTCTGCTAGACGTCTGTATACTGTTTGTCTGGAAATTCTTATTTCAGACGCAGCAGCAAGGTCACTAGCAAGTTGAGGAACCGTTGTCAGCCTATGCCGTCGTGCGCTTAATGCCAAATAGCGATCCTGTGCAGGCGTCGTTGCTCTGTGACAGCCTTGGCCGGCTTTCCTGGTTACAGTACCACTTGTTTGGAATTAATTCCACAACCTGAATACCACTTTCGGTGTGCCATTTGTAACCATTGAGCCACCTCCGCCACTGCCCGGCTTCAAGTCTGCCAACGGCTCTCCATCTCAAGGAATCGTCTAAACGATTGTGAGAACTCATTCTCACTGGAAACAGGTTAATTTTTTTGTTTTAATGCAATATTCAAAAAATTGCAGGCAAAAATCCCAGATGCCTAAAGGATCTAATTTCAGTAGTTCCTCAAAAACTAATGCTAAACAACATTTTTTCCCACAACAAAGGTTAATATCGTGTTACCGGTCCTTCACAATATACAAAATATAATTTGTTTAAATTTTACTGGTAGCTATTTAGAATTACTTTGAAAAACATTTTTGTGACCTTAATTTTGGACATGAGTGTATTTTTGGTTATGCCCCTTTATATAGAACTTACTAACCGTGTTGATGATAGTGAAATCACATCCATAATTTTACTATATCCTTTTATAATTGGATTTGTGGGCCGATATTGGATTTGTATTAAAACATCATGTTATCGAGACCACATGCATATTCTTTATCATATCTCTTTATAATGGGCTCAGTGATCCAATTTCGAATTGAAGTTTGAAGATCTTAATATCAAGATCACATCCATATTTTTAATATGCCCTTTTATTAGAAATTGTGAACCGATCTCCGAACTAACATTTAGACCGCGGTGGCCTGGTGGTAAGATCTCGGCTTCGGAACCGGAGGGTTTCAGGTTCGAGACCCGATTCCACCGAAGAACCGTCGTGTAAGGGTGTCTGTTGCACGTTAAATCCGTCCTGACCAAACGTCCTCCCGCTGGAGTGGTGTGGAGTGGAGAGGGGGGTGCCAGCTCAGGTGTCGTCCTCGTCATCTGACCGTGGTTCAAAATTACGAGGTCCGTCCCAAAATAGCCCTAGTGTTGCTTCAAATGGGACGTTAATATAACTAAACTAAACTAAACTAACCGAACTAACATTTGACAATCGTAGGTAGAGACCACATTCACTGAAGATGCATATACCTAATATGATATCCGTCAACCCTTTAATCGCGGATCAAACATCTACGCTTTTTTGAGGCATGGAATTTTGAAGAATCTAGTGTCTTCTTCATCTATCACTCTTCAAACCAATGGAAGTGGTTGTTCCCAAAACTTTCTTACATACATTTTAATAAAGGTGTTACTCGGAAAATGCCTTCCATGGAATTGACACACAATAGTTACGAAATATTAACTTTTGTCGTGAATTTAGCATTTTTACTGATTATATTGTATTATCTCTTGAAGAGTTTTTTTTTTCGATTAATCCCTGACATGCGGTTAAGAGTATCCGAAAATAAAATTTGTGTTTTAGACGCGTTTTTCCCAACCGATTAACAGCAAATTTTGATAAAAGCTATACTTGTAGTCCTAAAATCCCATATTAAATTTGATATATTTTAGTCGTTTAATTTTTGAGTTATCATGATTACATGTTTCTGGAAGTACAGATCACCAGACGGTCAATTCCTTGTAGCGGTTCAAAATTTGACATATGTCAACACTATAGATATTAAATATGTGTATAGAATTTTATCCATCTAGATCTCTTCGTTTAGTAATTATTGCGTTAACTAATATTTGAACAGCCGGACGGACAGACTTTCTTGAGACGGATTTTTATCAAAATTCGATAGAAATCTGCAAATTTAATGTTAAGACCGTTTACCAAATATCCTTCTAGCTCAAAGCGTTTTTGAGTTGTTTTGTGTTTGAGTTTTCTGTACTGCGTATACGGGAAAATAAAAATACAAGCGCAGTGCAGAAACAATCCACAATCCTGGTGTATCTTTAAAATAAGACATTGATTTATGAAATCAATTGATAAAGCAGTCAATAAGAAAAAAAAATTAATCCTGTGCAAATGTTTGCAACGATATTTACGTAATCTCTCAAAGGCTTCTCTTTTCAGAATCCTTTGAAAATGTTAAAAATATTAAAAAAAAAAATGGATACAAAAACCGTTTGAATAACTAATGGTAGAAGAAATCATTTAAAAAGAATATTGACAACAACGAAAAAGGAAAAATATATTTGATAGAAATTTCAGCTAGAAATAACTTTAAATCCACATCAATCTGATTTTGTGTAGAAAGCTAGCCATAAATTATGAATACAGTATGAAGGGAAGCCTTGTTGGTACACTGAAAATGTTGATAAATTTTTGAACAATGTGCCAGCAAGTTGTTGGTTATTATATATCATAAGATGTTTTGACGTTCTAAAGAATTGCTTCTGCAGTGTTTCCGAAACAATTTAATTTTTCTCGCTCTTGTTTCTTCTCTTCTGTATCACCTTATTTCTATAACACAGATGCATGGTTTAGCAATCTGTGCATATTTAAGATGACTTTCATCGTTCGTTCCCATCTTCATTTTTTTTTTTTTGCTTCATTTTTTTTTTGCTTCATTTATTGTTTTCTTTCTGTTAGTATAGTATATTTCGTTCATCTGGAATAGATAAGACGAAGAAAGATTGAGTGGTTATAAAATACAAAAAACTTATTTGCAAATTTATATTTTTAAAAAAATATGAATTTTAAACTACGTAACAGCCTATCTTAGGTTCTTTTAAATGCTGAATTTGACATGATAAGCAAAATTTTTTACTTATTTCAACATAAAAGAAAAAAAAAACCATTTCATATAAAAGAAAAAAATCGTGATCTAACGACAGAGAAAAATAATCTGTTGTTAGTTTTTGCTGTCATCTTCTCTTGACTGAATTTTTTACAAATTCCAAAATATTACTGATCTATTGTGGCGGATTGGTGTGGGCGAGGATAGAACCTGGGACCTTGTGGTTCGCACCCTAGTAGCATGACCACAATACAAAAGCAATTGCTGTTGTAGCGTAGCTGTTAACTGGCTTATAAGCTTTTCACAACAGACTCTCCCTTCAGTGAGTCGGAGGTGAGATGAACGATATGGCCGTTGAGTGGTGATTATGTTTTTAGCTGTTGAGTCTAATGCGCCTGTAACCATTTGAGTAGTCCCAAGCCTTATGACGAGCGTGTGTGGGTGAGTGGTTTCTGATGCTGTTGCGTCAAGTGAGTCTGACGACTTTGGTTGAGGATAGATGGCGCCACAACAGCTGTACGAAGGTTGAAGGTTCATCCTCCGAGGTCATCAATGTGGCGAATTGGTGTGGACGAAAATAGAACCTGGGACCTTGTGGTTCGAAGCCCAGGTTGCTTTTGTATTGTAGTCATGTTACTGGGCTGCGAACCACAAGGTCCGAGGTTCTATCCTCGCATATTCCAAATCGCCACACTATCATTTAAATCAGGAGATATTCAAAATATATTAAAACCCTTGAATATGTCAAGTTGTCGGGTCTTTTTTTATTATTTTCTTATATATATTATAGAGAAAATTTAATAATCGTCAAAAAATTCGAACTTGATTTTTTGACGAATTTCCATGTTTTAGACCTTCCTGAGTTCGAAAAACACATTTTTAGAACATTTTGGTCTGTGACAAAGATAACTCAAAGACGCTTTGAACTAGACGGTTGTAATTTGGTATACGATCTTTACGCCCAGTTTGCTTCTATCAAATCTTTTGGCAAAATCTGTTCAGAGGAAATCCGTCTGTCAGGCTGTTAGATTGAAAATTAACGCGATAATTACAAAATGAAAAGAGCTAGATAAATAAAAAAAATTACACGTATTTAGCATCTGTGGTATTGGCGATAGTGAGGATCGAACTCGCAATGTTTGGGTTCGTAGCCGAGTAACACGACCACTAGACAAAAGTGATTACTCCTGCCCAGAGGCTGTTATCTGGTTTATAAAGCTTCACCATACATCTATAGTGTAGACGTCTTTCAAATTTTTAACCGAAACCAACTACAGGTTGACTGTCTGTTGGTTTTTACTTTCAGAAACATATAAATGACTGCGTTTTTTTTATAATTATGTCATTTAAATACGTCAAATTTGGTGTGGGATTTTGTGACTACAAGTGCAGTTTTGTGTCAATTTTGGTTGTTTCGATCAAAATTTGTTAACATGGGAGAAACATGACTAAAACACAGATTCGAATTTTGGATACTATTAACGTTTGCCAGAGATTAATTGCCAAATAACTGGTTAAGGATGACACGACCGATTCTGTAAAAATTCTTAATTCATGCCAGATATTAATATTTCGTTAGTAATATGTGTCAATCCCATGAAAAGCGTTCTCTAGCATGACAAGATTTTTTCAGAGTAAACGAGAAAGTTTAAGCGAGATCACTCCCGCTGGTTTTACTTGATTTTCGGTAAATATGCAATTGTAACTCACAGTATTTTCATATGTGATTATTCCATTACAATTTTCAATTATATCTACTTCTGTCAATGTTCCACCTTCAATTTTTCCTCTGGTATTACACGTCTCCTGTATCTCTTAATTATTTCAGACATAGTCTTATGTTTGTTATGTCATGCCTTTTTACGAATATATGAAAATAAGAGGACTTCACTTAAAACTTTTTTTCAAATGAGTGAAACTGTAATACAATTTTTATACTAAGAGGCGATTGTTTCTCTGAACTTACTCGCATAATCCTTTATAAGGTTATGATCACTCCTCCCACTTATAAGCTGTGGACCATGGGTGAAGTCAGGAACGCCGTGGGAATTTATATTTGGACAGACAGATACACCAGCTTAATCTGAATAGATTTCGTTGAAAATTTTATAGAATTCTTCAAATTTGATGTAAATACCACATATCAAATTTCAATCCTTTTTTGAGTTATCGTGTTCACGAGCAAACAGTAAAAGGCAGAAAAACATAATTCCAAAAGTACGTTTTCTAACTCGCAAATGTTTGAAGCGTGCAGATACGTAAAAAAAAATGAGTTCGAACTTTTTGACGATTACAGTAGTTCTTTAACTGTGTTATTCACACACGAGAAATTAAAGCACGTGTTAACAACCAAATAATACAGAACTTATAACCAATTATTTGAATTTAAATTTTTATAATTTTATAAAAATTTATTTATTTTAGGAAGAACCAGAGCATTTTTTTCGATGACTTTCAGCAAAAGGAAATTAATATTAATTAAGGTAATATTAATTAACATATTAATAAGCATATTATTAATAATAATATTAATTAACATATTATTAATAATAATATTAATTAACATATTAATGAATATTAATTAACATATTAAGACGAATTTATTGATAACTAGGCAAAGTGAAGCCAGAATCCAAGAACAATGAGCGTGTAAAAACAAAGAAAAAAAACGGGAGATGTCTTTCCTAAACTTAATGACATTCCCTTCAATATAAATCTCATCCGTTTTTCTGCGCGCAAAATTTTGGACTTCTGGTGAAACCCCGAATGCTTTATATACCATTGAAGAGCAATTTCAAAATTTAGGTATAGAATCTCATTTTTACTGAATCTATTGTGCGAAAAAACGGATTATTGTATATCTTTTAGGGAACCTTTTCTTCTGGGAGATTGAAATCAAAATTTGTACAAAAATACAAATGTAATTACAGGATTAAATTTTATTGATTAAAATATTTCCGTTTAGAGAAGAATTTCTTATGAATGGATTTCGTTTAAAATTTTATAGAAATTTGATCTAAAATTCATTTATTAAATTTCCATCCATCTAGCTCAAAGCATTTTTAGGTCATCATATTCTCAGGCAGACAGACAAAAGGTATTTTTCGGACTCGCGGAGGTCTGAAGCATGGAGATTTATCAAAAATATAAGTTCGATTTCTTTTGACAATTACATTACTTTCGCTGTGCTTCATAGGCAAGAGAGTAAAGAGGGAGTTAACAAACGTCACTTGGGTGAAGAGCAATAATTGTCCATTCGTTAAATCAAAGCTGCAAAATAATCGAATCTTTGATGTGTTCAAATAAAAATAACATGATTTTATATGCGATAAATATTCCATGAAATAGAAAACATTTTTATGGAAAAACAGTAAAAAAGGACATATTTTGTGATACTTGTGAAAGGCCAGTGCCAGACAGTAGTTTTACAGTAGTAAATTCAAGACAGTAGTTTTGTATCATTACTGAGATATTCACTTCAAATGAGTTCGTTCTTGTGATCAGAAGATAAAATATGTCTTCTTAATCCTCCCATAATTTCTAGGATAATTGAGAGCTTTCAGAGATAATTAGGAACGTTTTTGTAACTAAGATTATTTAATTAATGTAATGGTTTTTAAATAACGCATTTCTTAATGATCTATCCGGAATACTCTCATAATTTATAGATTTATTTTCTTTCTCAAAAGAGAATTTTAAATCAAAGAAACTGATAGATTCTGCAAACTTTTTTCTCAATTACCGTTTCAGGTTATAATTCAGGTTATAATTAATATTATAGCAGTTATGACTTATAATAATCGATCAGTTTCATTGACCATAACATTTACGTAAAAGAGATAATATTTTAAACATTCTTTACCAAAACGAACTAAAGATAACATAATGTTCAATTTAGTAATTTGCACCAAATTAAAGTCTTGCGCTTTTTTTAAAAAATGAATTGACTTCCGAGTATCTTTTTGAGGAAAATTATCAAAGTTTCTATCTGGTCTTAAAGTCGTCGACTACTGGAAAATTAAGTTTTATAAAATAATTTCATTCAAAATTTAAAGAATGTCTATTATAATAGGAGCTGTTTCAAAGTGTTCTGTATTTGAGAGTATTTTTTTTAAAAAAAATATGTTTCTCTTGGAATTTCAAGCAGTATCAAAGGGATCTTTTCGAATAGCTAAAATTACTGAATATCAACTTGATAATAACTTTAGCATGATTATCTATTAAATCTAAGATAATCTATCAAATCTAGAATAATCTGTAAATATCGCATTATCAGCAAAAGTTTAAACCAAACAGCAATTTTTTCTTTAAAGAGTTCCATGCATGTTCTGTCAAGAGCGTTGAGCATGCTTATTTTATGCACATGTTCTACTCTAAAATCTATCATCCGAAAGATGAGTATCAATCGTTTTATTGTGTAACAAAAGGGATGTATTGCAGAGAATCCTCACGGGGGGGGGGGGATTCACCTCAGAAATAAGGATGAGAAGCTTCCGATATGGTGGTTGTTTCAAACCAACCTAGAGGGTACAGAAATGATGTCAGTTACCTCCTATCAACAACGGGAAGTGCTTCCTATGGGAAGGATTGGGCCATGGCTGGTGATGACCCTTAGGATTGATCTTAGCTACCGCCAATACTCTCGTAGCGGTCCTGTCAATCACATATTATCCGAATGCCTTTAATTATATTGAGAGGAATAGCCTTGTGCGGTACTGCAGAGATGGCTCAAGTATACGATAAAGCAAAAGCTTCAAGAATCTCGCTTTTGCATTTTCTACTCGTACATTAATCATTCTGATATCTATATATGACTGTATCACCAACTGAACTTATCCCTGCCCAAGCAATCAATGAACATTGCCGTGCCCCTTTGAGCATAAAATTGTGATCATTTCTCATTCTCTTCAAATGAAGATATGATGTCACTGTATTATACCTCAACTGGCGTCTGTTGAGACGCCCATTCAACAATATCGGAAAATTAAATGAATGAAAACAAAATGTATATTTACAAACCAACTATGCTGATTGTTGTCATTTCATTCGGTTTATATTCATGTATCTTATCTAAGATCCCTTAAATGCTTCATTCGAAAATAATTGGTATTTCTGTTTGTATTTCAACGGATTGTTATGAACAGATACGCAAACTTCAGCTCGCGTTGCTGAATGTTAAAACCCTCAATCTGAAATTCTATAAATTTCTCTGTTAGTTCAGCATCGTAATTACAAAGTTGACAAATTACACTTTTAAGACGTATGAAAGAAATGTGCCATTTGTCTTTTTTTGGCACTCCTTTCTTGCACCAATTATTCGCCAAGCTATTGATTGTAATAAATCATGATAATTAAAAAATATTTCTGTAAAAAAGGCTAGAACAATTCTATATTACACTACGGAAAGAATATAATCTTGAATTCCCATTCCAGAGAGTAACCCCGAGGAGGACACCTCGAAATGAGGATGATATGCTTCCGGCATAGTGATTGGATCTCGCCACTCTGGAAGGTACACAAATAGGTGGGGGATCTGACTCCTACCATCGATGACAGGACGTACTTCCTTCGGGGAGGGTTGTACCGTTTCCGGTGATGGCCCTTAGGACTCAACCACAGTTCCCGTCAGTGTTGCTGTTGCGGCGGTTCGGTCATTCAGTTTTATGTTTAAATCCGTATGCCTTCGTGGCGGGTCGGAGAGTCAGTGGATGACTTCCCATTCCAGAGATTGTTTTCTTGAATTCCATATATAACGCATTTCAACGTAGTTGATGCTATTGATGCTACCATCCATAAAGAACTTTATCCAATGTCTTCGAAGCACTACATAGAGTGATCTTTTTTATTTTTTGAAGAGTGAATAATATAAAAAACAGAAAATACATGTATCTGGCTAACAGCAAGACATCGGATACTATGAATAATAGCAATCTGAAATTTATATGTATCGATCAGGATCCATATTTTAATCAACTGTGCTATTTTCAGCTTACAAAAATCATTATTTCTAAAAATATTCAAATAATTTAAAGAAAGAATTTACAGTAAAGAATCCCTCAGCGACATTTATTCTCACCAAGATTTAAGAAGAGATCGAATATACGGCATACAACCAAGTCTCAAAATAAATTCGTTATAATATTATTAATAAAATTAATTGTAAAGAATTAAGAAGGAATTCTAATACGGGTAATAACGCTAGTTTGAATGATTAAACTACTGATATATCGTACGAAGCAGTATTGTGTTAACGAATGTATTAAAATTAATTTGAGTTATAAAATTTTATGGATGCTTATTTGGTTTATGTAAAAGTTACATATTTTTTTATAAATACTAAATACTTCAATATATTTTTATATCGTTTTAAAAGGAATGTTTAAATATACGTTTTATATTGTTTTAAAAGGAATGTTTAAATATGTGTTTATATGTTTGTATAACATATTTATACTTTTATATAACATTATATTTATGCATTTTTAGTGATAACTTGTATTTTTTAACATGCATAAACATGAAATATGATATTCTAAAGTGTTTTTTGTGAACTTTTAAAATATTTGTTTTATTAATTTCAATAATTCTGTAATATTTAAGAAAAATAGGTACTTGTTATATATATATAATACAGGATGTCCACTCTAATTCGAATCCCAACTATTAAATAGTTACATTTAGGCATATACATCTAAAATGAAAATGATGTAAATGAAGTAAAAAATACAGTTTTTTGTGGTTTGAAGGTTTGAAATCAATAATTGTTCTGATGAATTAAGAATTTCATATTTTTATACAGACATTTTTAATCAAATATTCATTTATATATTATTTTTCATATTTACTTAAAATGTTCTTGATTCACTAACATTTTAAATAACAAAAAATCTACACTATTCCGTCAAAAAAGGAGTGAGTTTTAAAAATTTGAAAAATTATTTAGATGTGCCAATTAATTTCCGAAACTTTCCCAAAGCTGATTAGCTTAAAATTAGGAAAAATTTTATTGCCCTAAATCTGTGAAATTCGAAACTTTATAACCCGGTTGTATTTGTCGCAGGAGAGAGAAACTTTTTTTTTATTTAAATGTCCGAGTTCCAAGAATATTTACTTGAGTATGATTCCTTAGAATCAAAAAAGTGAATATTTCAGATCCAAAAGGCTATTATTTAAACGTCATAATTTTTTAGAAATATATTTATTGATTAAAACAAAATAAAGTATTATTATTTATGTCAATTAAGTATTTTCGAAAGTAAAACTAAAAACTGTATTTTATAATGAATCAGAATTTCTTTTTAAATTATTCTTTGAGATATTGCATAATTTTTTTAAAAAATAATTGTGCAGTGCACATAAGACTTCAAAGCTAAACGATTCTGTTTTCTATACTTATATTTTTAAAGAAACATGTTTGGTTTTAGCAAAAATATTTTTTTTTTCTAAAGGTTGAAAATTAATTACTTGCACTTCAATTCAAAATTCTAATTTTACGATAGTTCTCCAAAATTTGAAAGATACATAGCACAATGAACAAATAGGCTTCTATATTGATATGAATTCGTTATTAACATTTAAAGCTTGAAGAATATTTTGTTGAAGAGATCAAGTTACATAAAATATTGGTTTCGAAATTTTTATTGAGCATTAATCTTGGCGAACCGATTGGTTGACAAAGGCGGCTAGAAATTAATATAATATAGTAATATTGATGAGATCCTAGATTTAATACTGCTTTATATCATTTAGTAAGTAATTCCCAATGCCTGAAAAATACAGGTTTTTATCATATCGAAAACCTAATGAAAAATAAAAATATCAAGGGTAAATGAAAATACTAACCTATTTCTCAAACGAAAGCCCAAAATTGTAAATTGGATAATTTTCATAGCTATTTATTACTTATCAAAGAAATATTTATAACTTTGCAATTTACTTTGCAAACAACCAGTGTAAGAAATGAATAATGACACTTAAAAAAAGTTTTGATTTCTCTCTCTTTTTTTTCTTTCTGGTATACATTATACAGAGAATGTATAGAAACCGTCAAAAAATTCAAACTCGAGATTTTGACTCCTTTACATGTTTCAAACATCCCTAAGTTCGAAAAACACATTTTTGGAAATTGTCTATCGGTCTGTGACAAAGATGACCTAAAAATGCTTTAAGCTAGAGAACTGAAATTTGGCATACGGTCTTGACACCAAATTTGGAGATTTCTATCAAATTTTGAGTAAAATATGATCAGAGTAAGTCCGTCTGTACGGTTGTTTAAATATAAATTAACACGGTAACTACAAAAGGAAGAGAGTTAGATAGATGAGGTTAGATACACATAACTAACATCTATAGTGTAGATATCTGTCAAATTTTGATCCAACTATGGGTTGCCTGTCTATCGGTCTGTACTTTAAGAAACCTGTAAACGCGATAATTCAAAAATTCAATGACTTAAATATGTCAGATTTAGAGTGTGATTTTGTGACTACAATTGCAATTTTGTGTCAAATTTTTGTTTCAATAAGTTGAGATCGGTGTCTAAAACAAATTCGATTTTTGTGTACTAATGACCGCATGCCAGGGATAAATTGCCAAAAAACTCGCCAAAGATGATACGATAGATTCAGTAAATATGCCCAATTCACGCCAAAAGTTTATATTTCGAGTTTATATACTACTAGCCACCTTTGGCGACCAGCTGGTTCGCCAATCTTAATGTTCATTTAAATTTTAATAATTAAATATTTTACGCAATTCCTACTTTAATAGATTCTTCATCAAAATATTTTAAAACTTCAAATTTTGATAGTCATATAATTCACTCATAATATTATAAAGGCCTTCAGTCATACGTAATATGTATCTCTCTAATTTTCTGTTAGCTTCCATAGAATTTATGCTTTAAATTAAAGTAGAAAGAATTAATCTGCAATTAATATAATAATATTTTTTACTGAAACAAAGCATTTTTTATAATATGATTACTGATAATAGAGTCACTGAGCGTTTAAACTTTATGGGCACTAACGAATATCTTTCTTAATTTATGTAATATCTCAAGAATTTGTCAACAAAATTTTCTCAGATTCATCATGACCAGATCGATTAATTAACAATGTTTAATTTTAAATTCTTCAAACACTAAGGAAATAAAATGAATCGTTTAAAATAATCGGTCGAAAACAGGTTTAAAAAATCTACTTAAAAAATGTACTTAAAACTATAAGCATATACAATAAAATATATAACTAACATATATACAATTTAATTACAAAAGCATGCAACTAACCTAAAAATAATTTAAATCAAGAATCATCCGTTGATAATATTGTCAACAATCAAAACACAATGCGCATACGTGAATTTTCAACGCCAGTTACGGTAACGCAAATGCGTGAATTTTTCTACGCCAGTTGGGGTAACGCTATACAGATTAGACATTTTTAATTTCCTTTATTCTGTGTTATTTTAATTCAAAAGTACTTCAGAATGAATCTGAAAAATCGATTCATTAACAATGTTTAATTTTAAATGCATAAAACATTAAGAAAATAAACAGAATCGTTTGAAATAATTGGCCGAAAAATGTTAACCCTAGCCTCATTACTGTTGGGGGAAAAAAACTGAAGCTTTACTCATTTGACGGTGGGGAAAATAAAAAGATTTTTTGGCGGGGATATTAGTTTTTAATTAATAATTAAAATTCTAATTAAAAATTCAAAAAAAGGAACCCCATGTGCACATTCCCGACCTCTAAGGTATACACATACCAAATTTGGTAGCTGTAGGTCAAATGACCTGGCCTGTAGAGCCCCAACACACACACATTGAGCTTTATTTATAAGTATAGATTGTACGGCAATGCCATGTAAGATGTTCTCTGGCATGACATGTTCATTAAAGAATGTGCTAGAAAGTATAGTATAGTCAGTTTGAGGGAGCCCCTTCTCGCTGTTTTTTTCTACGCTGTTATACTATTTATTATAATTATAATAAAATAACACTGAAAAATGGGGAAATGCCGCTCGTTATCATCTAGAATACTTTAAATAAATAACGTGCTTCCGAGATCTCTATGCTTTCATTGATGTGTGTTATATTTAACAGTACCAATTGCTCCTTTTCTCAAATTTCCTTCTTGTTCCTACATCTCTTTTCCGAGAGGAAACTTCCAAGAAAAATATGGCTCTTCATCGACGCACATGTGCCAAACAAAACACGTACTTTCCACTCCACAAAGATAGATAGTAAAAGAAAGATACTGACCAACGAGTAGTACAATTCCAACCGCAGCGTGTTCTCAATAATAAAGGTTATTCATTTTGCGTCACTGTTTGTAAGTACTGTCGCAAATAAAACAATTACGTAACGTCCACAGATGGTTAAAATGAGATTTTAACCATCTTCAGCTGAAAATTCTTCACCAGCCTGAAATTTAAATATAATTGAAAAAAGACAAAAAAAAAATTATTATTTTTAAACAAAAATGTTCAAAAAATATTGTATTATTAAATTTTTCCGTAAATAAATACAAATATAATATTTTTATATAATTTATTTTGACCTTCAAATTTCATGATATTTTTTTATTGTTCAGCCGCAATTAGTTCTAATAATTATAAACAAATATAAAAAATTCTTAAAAAAATGTATACCACAAAATGTTATTCTAAAATTTTATTTTTAGTAAAAATTAATTAAAAACAAATGTTATTATTCCTTTGATGAAATTTACCTACATTAGTTCAAAAATTTTCCAATTATTTTTATTGATATTAAATAAATTATTCAAAATTGATTTTTTTATAAAAAAAAGATAAATTTAAGTCAAACCAAAAACCAGCGCAATGTAAGATAACTTATTATTACAAAATAAGGTATAATAGTTTAATTATATTGTTTGATATTGTGAATTCCATATTGTTACAAATCTGTAATGTTGCTTCCCAACACGAACAGTTTCATCGTAAGAAAGACCGTTTTAAGGTGAGGTCTATTGGATGCTGGTCGGATGCCGAGTCAGTGATTCCAGAGCTTGGCTACAAACTTGGCGACAAAATAGATAATACTGGAAACTTTCAGAATTTTAGCGATTGAGCAAATAGGGACCGAGATAGGCCTGATTGTTCTTTAACCTTTTCTATCCGGATCCGGGAACTATAAAAGGCCGACAGTCTAAGTTGAGATTAGTCATGTATTGAATCGTGGAAAAAGTCAATGGTGAATAGTTGGATCAGTGCAGCGAAGAGCAAGTGTTGTGTGGAGCTCAAACAATTGCTGAATTGATCTGTGTGCCGTGGCTTGGTATTTATTGTAGATGCAGCATCGAGTCGTGTGTGGAGTAGCCAGTCGTGTAGTAGTGAGTCGAAAATTGGATACAGCTAAAGCGAGGAGACAGTGGAGAATTGCAGGCGTTTGGAGAGACCGTAGAGAATAGCTACGTAGATTTCCTCCTGCTGCAGAATTCTGCCCGACCGCTTACTGTGCTGTGGTTATTTTTACTACCGATTACTACTTGTGGGCTGGTATTTGTTGTAGCGTGCTGTGTAGTGTTGTAGCGTTCCTGTGTTCGTCTCGGCTGTATATTTATTGTTTTCGTATTCTTGTCGTGTTTAATAAAAGTCTTCGTTCGTTATTGAGGCCTGCTGATTGTTTTCACGCCATAACCCACTATAAGCGAACCCGGTGACTTTACGGACTTAGTGGAATTGAAGTTCCGTAACAATATAGTATTATGAAGCTGTCGTAATAATGTTGCAGGGCTTCTGTACAAATATGGGTTTTATTCTCTTAAAATCCCTTATCTTAATATTTCTTATTATTTCGTTTTCCTAAAACAGTCTTTTTAAATACTAATTTATATTGTATCGAACGATTTTGAAGAAATAATTTGAATTCAAAATAAATAAAGTTTACAGAAAATTTTTATTTAAATTATGTGTTTCCATTTTTTGAAAAATTAATTTTTTTACATGTCGCCCTTTTTTAAAAACACTGAAAATTATTACTGAAAATTATTACTGAAAAGTTCTTTTTTACGGAAAAGTAAGAACTTTTATAAAACTTTTATTTATGCAGTGTCGGATTTTCGATTAGGCAGGTCAGGCTGGCTGAAAAGGAAGTGAAGACAAACTGATTAAAATTTGTCACTTCCTAGTAGCAAAATAAATAAATTTGTAAAAAACAAAATACAAATAATATTACTCATAAAATATTTTGAACAAAATATGAGTGAACATTAAATTCTTTAATAAAGTGTAATAAATTACTTATTTTTAAGAAATTAGAATGTTAATTGTTCGTTTATATATTTATATTCCACATGAGAAATTCTGTAAAATAATAGTATTTATTTTATTATTATTTATTATTATTATTTTGATTGATATTTATTACTATCTTCTAATCTATTATTACAATTATAAGCTTTTAGATGTAAGTAAAGTAATCACTAACCAATCAAAAATTATAAATTTGGTTAATGATTTATAATTTACTAATATAAATAATAACTAATAATTAAGGCTAATTTTTTCAAAAATTCATCGAAAATATGTCATTAATATATTGATTAAATTTAAAATATTTTGAAATTATACAGACTAATTATTAAAAATAAGGTGGGGGAGATTACATAATGTATACTGCCTAAGGGCCGCAAAATATCTAAATGTGCTATTATATTTATTTAAGTACATCATTAAAAACATAACTTTTTCATTTGTTTTGAAGCTTAGTTAGTAACTTTTTCTTTTATGAACTAGTAGTAACTTTATTATGGATCTATTTTTCGGAGAATATATTTTTCTCTTGTTTTCGAGTCAAGTAAAACTCCGGAGGTGGTAAATAGAAGTAAGAAAAATCACGCTCGTGCTGCCATCTATAGTGTGATAAAGCAGTTCAAATGTCAAATAGAGAGAACTTATGTAACATTTTATTTCTATGCAAGAATAATTTCAAATTGTTATTACTAGTTAAACTTTAAAAGGTAATTTTTTCAGCTTGTATTTCATGTGATATAAGCGTTCATTTTCTTTCATCTTCTTCATAACACAGTTAAAATTATTACAAACAGCTTGTCATCTTTTACTTGTTATTCCTTAAAAGTTAATTAGTGCTGCTTAGTATCTGTATCCATTGTAATAATAGTATTCGAAAAAATAGAATATTAAATACAAATTTAATTTTTCTAAAGCACAAAATATCATGTAAGAAAATCTATGTTATCTTAAAATACCCGAAATCATCACAAATTTAGATATATATTAAAAAAAACAGAATTACTTAGATATCGAATCATAAGATCATATATTGTTACTATTATTATTATTACACATGACAGCAATAAGGAATCATGAATAAATAACTTTCAAATGATTTTCTTTGACAGAATTCATTACTTACATAGCAAATGCATATCCAAGTATATTACTACCCTCCTTCGGCGACCAGCTGGTTCACGTATTATATCGGTTTAATTATTAGTCCTTTTTTTCCTTGACCTTATTTTCATGACCATCAAAAAAAGTATTTTTTAAATTTAAGTCAAAATAGAAATTTAAGAAATGCTATAGTAGCTGCCTTGCACTTGCTCTTTAAGTTCGCGAATTTTCTTAGATGGAATCAAATCGCTTGGCAAAATAACACAAAATGATAACTGTCTGCAATATCTAAAATCTAATTGCTCGAACAGGTTGCATATAAGCTACATTTGCATTTACTACTAGTTGTACAATGTACTATAATTTCACAGTCTTACTCATCATGCAGTTGATTCCAACATTAAATTGGTACGGAACAATTGATTGCATTATGTCAAGTTGCTAAATAGCATGTTAAGACAATATGCAGGTTAAAAAAAATTAAATAAGAAGTACAATCATTCAACTTAAATCATTCATTTATTAGCTTTTAACGATGAAGAAAAACATGCGATTAAATATTTAAAGGAATAACGAAAATCGTTTTCATATCAATACTAAAATGAAAAATGTTATTGCAAATTTTGCATAATAATATCTTTAAAAATTTTCTAAAGTAAGTGAAAAAAGTGTTTTCATTTCATCGTTATAAGGAAAAAGATTGTTGCAGATTTTACATAACACCTTCCAATATTTTCTAAAGTAAGTGAAAAAATATTTTCTAAAGTAAGTAAGTACACGGAAATAAAATTATTATCGATTGAAAGGAATTTTTTAAACGATAAATAATACCTTTCAAACGATAATAAATTTATTTCTCTATTATCGTTTAAACGAGATTTATATTATTTAAATAATCTCGTTTATTGTTAATGAGATTTGAACAATATAAATCTTTTTTGTGCTATAAAATTTTCAGATGCTATCGCGAAAAGCACCAAAATCTCCCTTAATTTTTAATTAATTAAAATTTGAAAAAAAATCCTTCCAGAAAGCACATTTTTACAGAACAAAATATATATCTCCGAAATTTGTGGACTCTAGACAAAACGACCTGATTAACGCTAACATACAGAAATATACATATGTTTTTTCTTTAACAGTAGGAGATATTACTTTTTTATATATTTCACCTTGAAATATTTTTATTTAAAGATAACAAACTTGAAGATCTTTTCATGATGTTTCCATTTCGGAATATTTTAAACTTCCGAGCACATTATAATAGATACAAAAATTGAATGTACCGATAACCATACCGCATAATAAGCAAATTAATAAAAAAAATATACATTTAAAATTAAACATAGATACAAATTCTATAAACAATTTTTAAATTTTAATAAATACGAGTTCCATTTTTTTTTTCCTTTAATAAATGCGAATTCCATTTCTCGAAAAATATTCTTTTCAGAAGAATATTGGGCATAATAGAAAACATTTGATTCCTTAATGCTAATTTACTGAAAGATAATTTCAGGTTTTAAAAGATTCTTCATTTTATTATAAATTGGTCGAATTTAAACAAATTTTTAACAAACAGTAACTATTATGTAGAATTATCTACCAAATTAAATATTTTTATGTATTCTTTTTTCACTAGCATCATTCAGTATGAATATTTTTAAATTTCCGTTTCAATTACTTTGAAATGAAATTCTTTCTTTTGAGATACATAAATTTATAAAGTTCATATTACTCCTGGAAAATAAATCTAAAAAAAAGTGAGAACAGACTCTGTTTTCGATAACTTTAGAAATTCTTCGTTAATATTTCTACTTCAACTGTAATTATTAAACATATTATTTCTTTTCTATTTTAGTGTTAAAGAAAATTACTTTTTCAATTTTTTTTTTCTTTTAAAAAAATGAATAACTTTTTTTTTTGAAATCTGGTCCCGCAATCTACTATTTAGAATTCTACTAATTGCCAATTTGTTAATTAAAATACTAAAACGCCTACAAACATCAAACGGTATAACGAGAATATTATTATATAATATTATCACTTTCAAAAACATGATAATTTTTATCTGAAGAAAACTAAAAAAATTTAGACAAATCAGGTTCCTTCAGCAATATCAGATACCCAATAACTAGGTCTAAAATTAAATTTAAAAAATTCTGCATGCTGTAGTGATTCAGATAATAAAGAGTTTGCAACATCTTTTAACATAAAACCTGATAAGAATTCAACTTTCACTGAAATTAGGGGATATCATTTCCAGTTTCGATTTGTGAGACAGTTGTTCTTTTTCTACAAGATTCTCAAATTGCAGCTAATGAGCATGCGCAAGTTTCCCACATAGAAAACTGTAAATGTGTAAAAGATTAGGATACATTTCTCTAGTGGGAATAGCAACATTTATTCTATGGACACGTAGTGGCAGCATTTAGTCAATCAAACGTGGTAATTAAGAGAATTTATTAAACAATGAGGTGAATCTGTATTAAATATGAATTGGATGGATAAAAAAATTAATCCTGATTTTACTGAAAGGGTTCAAGAAATCCTGTAAAATCCATTTGTTGTGTACTGCTCTCTTTGTAAGAAAATAATAAGCCTAAGTAATATGGGAAAATAGGCACTTATTAGTTATGCCAAATAAAGGGAAACAAAATTGCGTGTCAGTTCAAAAAAATCATAATTGACATTAGACTTTGTATCTAAAGGAATGAATGAGAAAGTGATATGTCAAATCCAAAAACGTCCAAAAATTATCTCATAATCCACAAAGATTAATTATTCTAAGGATTCTCAATTCAATCAGTAAGACTGCACATTCTCGAAATAGAAGGTGCCGTCTACTTAGGTGGTAAATAAAAATAGTTATAGGGTTTTGATTACTTCTGCCCAGATTATGATTTTTTTAACGGTATAACGAGAATATTATTATCTAATATTATCACTTTCAAAAACATGATACTTTTTATCTGAAGAAAACTAACAAATTTTAGATAAATCAGGTTCCTTCAACATTATCAGATACCCAATAACTAGGTCTAAAATTAAATAAAAAAAATTCTGCATGCTGTAGTGATTCAGATAATAAAGAGTTTGCAACATCTTTTAACATAAAACCTGATAAGAATTCAACTTTCACTGAAATTAGGGGATTTCCCATGCAACAAAAGGGTGTTTCTTTTCCTTCCTGAAATACAAAGAGAATCTCCCTTTCTTTTTAATTTTTTGGGAAAAAGAAAAATAAGCGAAATTGCTTCTTTAAATGCTACTTTCCATAGTTGGTATGGCATAAATGTGCCTGAATATGAAATTACTACAATAATTTCACTGTTTCAAACGCATATGTCAGCAAATGATAAGTTTTCAAAAGTTTGAAAAAAGTTAAAGTTCAAGATGAATGAAGGCTTATCGGGGCCCCTATCCACGGAAGAGGACTGTCCCCTTAATGATGGAAGACTGGCTAAATAACATGACTTTTGTTATATTGCCATGAGCTGAAAAGTCTGAAAAAAGTATTGACTATTAGATTTATACCTTAATGCCTGACATATAATGCAGAAAATTAAAAATTATTTTAAATTTTAAGAAATTTTCTAGTATGTGTGCGCAGGCCATTCGAACAGGTTGCCACTGGAACAATCGCAGCCTGCATCCTATTCTTTCTTACTCCATTGCATAGAAAAAACAATATGTTAGAGATTCACAATGCAAAAATATTGAACTATCATAGCATAAGGTCTAAGATTGTTCTTGGTTGATTTTCAATTGTTCAAGGTTTTCTAAAGTCAATAACAACTTCTTCTGATATTCTAAGAAATCTTCATGATATTTTATGATTCATTTCAAAAGATCTGAACATAAGTCTAATATGTTTATAAAAAAAATCTAATAAAATTTTTTAAGTGTAATGTTAATTATCAGCCTCTGGTATTCATTACAAGGGAACTCTATGCAGGTTTATTACAAATAAGCATCAAGTTTTAACTCGCTATATTTCAA
Organism: Argiope aurantia; assembly: GCA_026543865.1. Taxonomy (NCBI): domain Eukaryota; kingdom Metazoa; phylum Arthropoda; class Arachnida; order Araneae; family Araneidae; genus Argiope; species Argiope aurantia. Next base: position 447,013 of record JAPMOR010026298.1, read on the forward strand.
AAAATATTATCATTAAGAAAATAGAAAATATTTCATAAAATGTGGATACATTTCAATTCATTTTTTGAGAAGTTGCGAAAACTCTATATGGCATCCTTTCGTAAAATCTACGCATATCTTAAATTAACCCTATCCAATGAGTTTAAAGTATATCATTATCTCTATTCGCTGTATTTTGTTACTATAGATCAAGGTTTTATTCAACACAACTAGAAATCGTAGCATATTCACAGTACTCAGGCCTGGATGTAGAAGAAAAGACGTTCTCGTACCATTTAATTTCTGCCATTCTCTCAACCTATAAAAACTTTTCATTTTCGAAACCAATATATTTAAAATTAAAAATTTTCATTATTTACTAAATGTCAAAAACATTAAAGAAAATTTCCTGGTACGTAGGAGAAAATTTGGCTTGTGCATTAAAGAAATTGGCGATAGGTTTAGTTAATTCATCATAATGACCGCCATGGCAACAGTGAGAGGCGAGAATTAAATTTCAGCCTTTAAGGCCATCACAGACTACGGTACAACTCCCGTCATAGGAAATACGTCCCGGCATTGGAGTGTATGTAACTAGACCCCACAACATTACTTTCGACATTCTCTCATACTAACACTGTTCTGATTCTATATTATCTAGTTTTACTAGAACTCCCTGCCTTGAAATACTAAGAAAGAAACCAATCACGATAGGGAAAAATGTATCCTCCAGAAATACAAACCACACCTATTTCATTAAATCTATCGAAAATGCGAGTGTGATATCTACAAATATTCCTTATCAATTAATAATTACTAAAATAATCTATAGTCTTCTGCATAGTTTGCATGTGATCATTTATTGACTTAGAATGCAAATTTAATGACTTCTGCTAACTAAATCAAATTACAGTGCACTCCCGAGTATCTAGCCTAATGTAGCGGAAAGGTAGACAGGATAACAAAAGGCCGGATAGGTTGGAGTTCTATGAACTCATTTCTTTGCCCGCCAATACCAAAAGAAAAAGTTTTTACTAAACGTATTACGTAATACGCGTTTTCATATTTCTTATTGAGTACTAAGCCCTCCATTTATCTCAAGACATGTAGAACTCTATGTACTCATGTTCTACATGTCTCAAGACATGTAGAACATGAACGTTGCAGCGCCCTGTTGAACACAGAAGCAGTTACCAATAACGTACCTACTTAAAACAATAGGCTCTGTACTGGTAGTTTATATATGTTTATTTACTACAATGCACATTTAAGAATTTATGAGAGAAAAAGTAAAAGGATATAAACTATTTACAGTTTAACATAAATTCTATAATGCCTTAAATGGAGGAAATATAAATAAAATAAAACATTAACGTAAATCGTAGGCCTAATTCTTAAGAAAATTGACTCAAACTGATTTTATTTTTCGCTGATAAATGATTGCACTGATATGAAAAGGTAACCCTAAGATAAAAGACAAAACTAACAGTTTTAAGTTTTTGAAAAAGTCCTTAATAGATGACTGCTTCTGCTTCATTTAATTATGATAAAAGAAAACTAGGCCGGATAGTAACAAACCAGGACTCGTGTTGAAATTCTTACCTAAAAAATTTATTTCATTTATGTAGATATTTTGGTGTAACATTTTTATTGAAAAATGTTAAAAAACAAAAAGCTAAAGAAATCGTTTCTTTAATCCAAATACTTATTTTTTTTAGTGTTTTAAACAGATTTTAACATCGATATCTTTAGGTTTTTCAAAGTTCTAAATAGTTTGCATTCGAAAAAAATCTATTATTTATGACTAAAGCTTTAATACCACTCTTAAATCAAAAACCTAAAGATAGTGAGCAAAAAATAAAGGGGAAAACATCGCTCGCTATTTATTAATTAAAAAAAACTGCTCCTACCGACGGAGAAGGAGAAAAAAGGAATTACAACTAAAACAGAAAAATAACAACAAAAAATACACAGCGCCAAAAGCACAACAAACAAACAAAAAAAAATTTCTCTTATGCAAATGATTCTGTTTAAATCTTTTCAAATACAGCTTGTGACAAAAGCATTTTGAAAGAAGATAAAAGCTTTCAAACTTCGGTACAAAATCATTTATGAAGTCAACGCTTCTATTCTAGTCATAAGCAAAATAAGGCATTTGCTGGTTCCCGCGCTCTTGGCTTACTGTCTTCTACAGACAGCGTGTTTAACGAGTTCTTATTCTTCTCAACACAAAGCTTTTTGCTTCTCTTTTCTAAAAACAAAAAAGAAACTGCACTACACCACGTTGAAAGAAAAAAAAAGGCAATTCTTTTAACCATTGTTCTCTCAGTCAGGCTTAACAATTAGCGTTTTACAAGTTAGTCGGAAGTTTTAGAATTTTCTTTTAAAATCTCGGCGTACCGACATTGCTGCTGGGCCTGATTTTTTTTTTTTTTTTTTTTTTTTTTGTTCTTTTTATACAAGCTGTCCGACTCAAATGACGTAGGTTGAATTTTTGCTATTCAGGAATTTTTAATACCCATCAGTGTCAAAAGAAAAAAAGGTGAATTTCGTCATTCAAATTATTCCTTCAAGAAGATTAAATTGATATGGATAGTAAAAGTTTCTGTTGTTCATATCATATATGTTAATTCCAAAGTCATTCCATTGTTGAACAATTTTTGATATCTTTTATTTCCTCTTTATCACTCAGATTAAAAATTATCGTCTAGTTGCGATTTGATAAGGAATTTTTGTACATTTTCAAATGACTTTTCATCTGTCACAGTAGCATTTTGATTATTGTTTGAAGTTAAATGTTTTCTTTTTCATTTAGAAATATTTCTCAACAAATTGGCAGTAAATACATTTCAGTTAGCGATGTTGTTAAATCAGAAAGACAATCTTCCAGGAATATAAATTAGATGTAGTGTTGCCACAAGTAAGTAAATAAAATTATTGTTAATGTTTCAAATTATGCTGAATCGTCTGTAGAAATCAAAATAAAATAATCAATTTCATTCACAATGGCTTCGTAATTGCGATAAAAATTTAGATGAGATTCATAGTGTTTTAACGATTACTTGAAATTAAATCATATTTACTACAAAATATGTCAATCGAATAAATCTAGTAATTAGCATAATGTTCGCACTTTTAATTATTTCGAATTATATCAAATTCAAAAATATTAATAAGTGAATTTTTATCATAGACATTATGAATAGTCTAATTCTATGAAATAAAATAGACAATTTTATATTAAAGGATCAAACTTCACTAATTTTTGTTATCTTGCTCAATAATTTAATTAAATTATGAAACTTAATCTTTTAAAAGTGAATCTTTATAAAGGTGCAGATTTTATACTGAAAATTGCTCGATTATTTTAAAATATCAAGACTAAATTGATAATTTTTCATGGCTTATTTTTCTCTTAGTCTCGAAATTTATTTAAATTAATAACAGAATTTATCACATTTAAAAGTATAAATTTTCGCATATATTTTGCATGTTTACCTTTTATGTGGGTCTTAAAGGCATTACAATATATTTATATCTTTATCTGAGAGTAAAGATGTATTTCTCATCTTAAACATTTAAATAGTATCCATGTTTAAACTAGAAATATGATCTGGTCAGAGAATTCGATTAAGAAAGAGTATAAACTATTCTTACATTTTCCTATTTAGGGAAATGAGAGTAATTCTAGTATCCTATGATTATTACTCAAAGTTTTCACACTATAGTAAGTTTGTTTATGTTACTAACTCAATATTTCCTTTTAGAGTGCTCAACAACCTGATGCAAGTTTCAAATTTGCGTTTAAATCATTTCCTATTATTAATAAAATTAACTGACTATTATGTTTCGGAGAATTAAGACAATTAAGTGCTCAGTAAAAAATATGGTCTTCACGAACACGCTGTAATAAATCAATAACCTGCTGCTGTTAATTTCAACATGTTGTTAGAAAAACATTTCAATCACAAATAAAAATATATATGCCTTAACACAATAAAAGGAAATCATATTATCGATTTTGTGTGTGTGAAAACGTGACATTCAACAAACTTCTCTTTTGTTGTAGTTCATTAGCTTCCTTTAAACTAACAATTTGCTCACAAATGATTGTATGTGACTGCGCAATAACATTTCTGATACTTTAAAAGCAAACGATTTTTTTGCAATGCGGATTAAATGGAGCAAATAAAAATTTATCGTCCATTGTTTCTCACCATAGTTAATCAACATTCAAAGGCACGTATATAACTGTCAGTGTCCAAAAGTAAAAACAAAATCTCCAGTACGCACTCTTCTCCCATCAGTCTCAAATCCTCTTTTTGGCAAACTGCCAAACTTTTTTTAATAAGAGCATCTAAAGAATGGGATCAATTAGGAATTGCTTATGTATAGTATAAGCTAGTCATGCTAGTTTTGAAATCCATTGCTATTTTTTAATACAATTTTATATAGCTATAAACAAAGCAACGTACTTTTATTTAGACGTTTTCCCACGCATTTGTGGCGCCAAGTAAATTGATTCCATTGTGTTGTTTCTTTTATCTTTCACAGAATACATTAAAATTCACAGATTTATTCAATAACCGTCAGATATTTTTTGGAATAGTTTGTTCTTACTTATTTTCATTTAATACACCATTCTTTAAATATTTTCTCACACTATCACTAAATAATTTTATCATTTCACCAAATGCGCAAAAAATATGAAATTAAAAATTACTGATTGATAAAAAGAACTGCGTAATCTAAGTTACAATCATTTTTCAATCGTTCTTACGTTAAATCTTGAAAGAATCAGAAGAAGAAAGTATGAAATATTTCAACCATATTAGAGTCAGTAATTTCATATTATAAAGATCTAATAAGGTTTTTTCATGCATTGGTTATAGAAATCAAAACTTTTCTTATTTTAGTATATAGCTAAACCTAAAAATAAAGCAAATATTTTTTATATGTTTCCTATTTGTTTTTGAAAAAAATTTTGAAAAAAATGGAAAATTCATTATTTAATTTAAATTCTTGAGTATATAAGTATATTTTTTAATTCTTAAATTGTATATACTAAGACAAAATTTTCTCTCCCAAATGCAGTCGTCTGATCTATTTACAAATGTATTATAACCAACAGGTCTTAATGGTAAAAACAAATTAAGAAATTATTTATATTTTAATAATTTCAAAATATGCATTTTCATAATTTTTTAAGTGCTGATACAAATAAAAACTGTAAAATAAAAGTTTTATATTGTTTTATAATCTGAATGATAGTTACAGGACATTTCAGACTTATATTTTAACACTACATATTAAAACTTCAGATAAAAAATATTTTTAAAAATATAGAATCTATTTTAAGAAATTTGGGCAATTTCTGGTTTTACAAAAAAAATATGCGAATAATTTCATTTCTTAATGAAACTTTCATACTCTTAAATGAAAATTAATTTTTAAAAAAATTGAGAATAGATTAAAATGGCTTACTTTTTTACATTATTTAGTAGGGTTATATTAAATCCGTTTATATTATGATATAAAATATTTTTCTCGGATATTTCGACACGTTCTTATACAGAGTGAATTTTTAAAAACTATATGCTTAATAATTTCATCAATATTAAAATAGATTTAAATAGGAACAAAAATAGTATTTGTCTAAAATGTTCTGTTGCCTACTGATGTTATTACAAAACTATTGCAAAAGTTTAAAAGATTTTTAGAATCTCAATCATTTTTTAAGTTATTGCAACTGCAAAATCATTAATCCAATCAACCAAATTCAGACTATGTTTTTAGAGACAATCCCTGTTGTAACCCTTCTCTGTAAAATCTTCTGTTCCTACCACAAACTCATCTGGGTCCAAATACAAATCAACTTTTTTTTTTTTTTTTGCTTCCAGTTCTTGCTACTGCTATTGTGTTTCATGCATAGAGATGAGATCAGCTCTATGGTTTCGTGAAACTTTCTTTCCTAGCATTAAAATTGTCTACGGGAACAGAATTTCATTCTAAGATATCACCATAGAATTTTTTCCCCTGATTTCAAGACCAGGAGTCTCGCAAGTGACATCAATCATTCATAAACTAGAAAACCGAATTTTTGTTTTCCTTTTTCTCTACAATTTCATATTCTGCCTGTTGCCAAAATAATATTAGATTTTTTTTAAGTTGCCAAATCATTGCAACATATATTATCACTTCTTCCATATTTGGTAAAATAAAAATATATTTGGTATATTCACAAAATACTAAGACGAATCGGTAAGAATTTAAAACTATATATTTAAAAAAAGAAAGAAATCTAATCCTTCTAAAAGCAAGAGAGGAACACACAATTCCTCTTTTTTAGAAGACCTTGTTTATCTTCTGAAAGAACCGGCGGATTGATTTCGTGAAGTAGTGTATCTTTGTCTTAAAGGGGAAGAGGCAAGAAAAGGCAAAAGAGAAATCGATGCAGAAAAAAGAAGGGGGGGAAAACGTGGAATGTTTTTCTTGTTGCCATTCTTCCGTCAGCAAAGAAAAAGCTTTATCCTCCGTCGAGCAACAGTTGGAAAAAAATGAAGTAAGAAGGGGGAAAAAAAGGGATATGCAAATGTTACGTTTTCAAATATTCATTGGTCTAAGAAAAAGAGTGGGGGGGGGGTAGATATTGGTGAAAGCACTGAATGTATTGGTTTGGCATCCAACCAGTAATATTTTTAAAAAAATAAATAAAGCATTTTATTTTTTCGTTTTTTTTAATACTATAAATTGTTTTGGTATTGAAGTTTAAGTATTTGTAATACACAGATAAAAACAGTTTTATTATTTATTAAAAGTCTTTTCCGGTACTTTATGATGAATGACATTGTTTATTATTTTTAGGAGTTTTTGTATTTAATTCATGCGAAAGGAATTTAAATTCCATTTGATTTAATTGGTGCTTTTTCTGTCCCTTAAAATTATAGATTATGAATAAAATTATTTTTTTCTACATTTGATTAACACGTGAATGCGTATTGAGAAAGTAAAAAAAAATGACAAGAAAAATTATTTATAAAAGGCTCTTATTCTAAAAGTTTTTTTAAATTTTCATTTGTTTAACAGTTTTCCCCCCTCATTCATTTTTTTATAAAAGAGGGCTCGTTTACTAGAAGACCTATATATATCTTTCCGGTGATTTATAGACCTATATATAGTCTTTTGAGGTACTATATGATTATTATTTTTAGGAGTTTTTTTATATTTAATTCATACAAATTAAATTTAAATTTCAACACGATTGGTGCTTTTTATGTCTCATAAAATTAAAACTTATAAATAATGTAAACTTTTTCTACATTTGGCAAATATGTGTATGCGTGTTGAGAATGTAATAAAATGACGTCAAAAATTATTTATAAAACGCTCTCATTCTAAAAGTTGCTGTAAATTATCGTTTGCTCATTTTCCCTCATTTATCTTTGTATAAAAGAATACTAATTTATTTTTATTATGTTTATCCATTTAACTATTTAGTAGTGAAATAAATGCATAAAAAATAAGACTTAAGGAACAATCAATATTTCATCTACAGGAATTTATTTTGAAAAAAGAAATCATTCAATTTTTTTAAAAATTATTCATGATGTTTAAAGTGTCAAAAAAACAATTAAATTATTAAAATAACAAACGATTTTGGCAGTTTTGAGATTTTCTTTTCCATTAAAATAAATAAAAAAATGTAATAATAAAAATGTAAGGTCACTTCTATAAATGAAATAAATGCGTAAATAAAAAAGAAGTGATATTGCATATTTCATCCAGAATTTTTGAAATGAATGGTGAAAAATTATCTGTTTTTCCAAGTATTGAAATAATCATTTCTTATTTCTGAATCAATATGATTATTCTGATTGCTTTTACTGCACGGTTATTTTGTATCTTGTTTCTAACTGAGATAAGTTAATGTTGTTGCGATATAAATTAAATTTACCATATCTAACAAAGATATTTAGATACTGTTGAAATTTTTCTCGATATCTCCGGACAAAACAAATGTTTAAGCGGAATAAATTTTTTACTTGATAAGGCATTTAGGGTAGTATGTTTTCTATAAATTACGTGATGTTTAATATAGAAATCGCTTAAAATGGGGATGTATTTTACCGTTGGACTTTGTTAAATTATTAAGTTGAGTTATTAAATTTGCCATATACTTTCTTCTTGAACCATATGTATTCGATAAAAAAGAGTTTTGCACAATTTTAATTATATTTCTAATTAATTAAAACCTTATTGGTATTCAACATTTTTTTCTCAATAAGTTCGAAACGTACTATCAAAATATATATTATTTTCATATCACAAAACTTTAAAAAATATTTTTTTTTCGGTGAATGGATTTTCTTTCCTGAAACTTTTTTAATTTTACTAAATTTTTTTAAAAATTAGTTTTAAATACAATTTCTTACAATGTTTTTTTTTATTGTTAAAATAAAAATCAAACCAGTTTTCCTATTTTTTTTTTCAATTTTTTCAAAGTTCTACTTTTACCAATATTAAAGTTATGATTTTTAATATTTAAAGAAATTGCCTACTTTGGACATTTAATTCCAAAGAAATATTTTTATTTAAACCTTTCTTATTGTAATGATGTTTTCAGACGGCATTTTTTAAAATTGCGTTATTCAATAAACGTTACTCGTAGAATTCCAGAATTAGATATATATTTTTAATTTGATTGCAAAAGGTGGCAATTTTTCTGTGCAAAAATTCGGAATGCTCTAAACTTTAAGCATGCAACGAGGAATCATATTTAAATGTATATAGAGAATAAATAAAAAAATCCCATATAAATAAAATAAAATAACATACTTTTTTACGCAATTAGGCTTATTTAGATTTTATTAATTAATTTTAATAATTAAACACGTTGATTGTGGTTAGCTGGGATAATAATTCAGGATTAATTTCACATCTATCTTAATACATGGAAATGGCATTAAAGTTCTGTTAGCTGATTAACTCATGCATTAAAAAATTTTAAATTCTTGCTGTTGTTACATTTCAATTGCACTGTTTTGATGTCAGAAGATTTTGTTCATATTTGTTAAACTGCAACTGCTTTAAATTTTTTTTCCTCATTCTATATTTTTGACGATATTCAGAATGAATTTTTTTCCATGTCGTAAGCTAAAATAGAAAGAGAAGTGCTGAAATTTTTTAAGCATTAATTATCGAGCTTAATTCTAAAACTGCCAGATATTTTTAAAGCTTTAATCTATAATCGGTATCCTAGAATAATATTCTGTGTGAGTCCTTCCCATATGATGAACTAAAATATAAAAATAGCAAGTTCCGAAATTATTTATGTTTTAATCATAAAATTTAAAATTTAAAATAAAGCTTCGTTTAATTTAGTTTAGTTTAGTTATATAAACGGCTATTTTGGGACGGACCTCTTAATTTTGAACCACGGTCAGATGACGAGGACGATACCTGAGCTGGCACCCCCCTCTCCACACCACACCACACCAGCGGGAGGACGTTTGTTTAGGACGGATTTAACGTGCAACAGACCCCCTTACACGACGGTTCTTCGGTGGAATCGGGTCTCGAACCTGAAACCCTCCGATTCCGAAGCCGAGACCTTACCACTAGGCCACCGCAGCCTTAAAATAAATAAATAAAGCTTCAATGATTAAAGTTTTACATTTCCATTAACAAATATTTAACCACATATTTATGCAATATAGGCTAAACCATATTATATATCTACATATAGTTATTAGTTGATCGAAGGTCAAACCAGGTCTGTAGATTAAACAATTCTGGTGCCTCTAACATAAAAGAGAAAAAATTATCTTTTGATTTATCAAATTATCACTTAGATGTGCACAATGACCAAATTTTGATATATTCGAAAATCGTTCTGTGAAAAGCACTAATCTGTGTCTCGCTCATTTATTCTCTCTTTATTCTCTTGCTTTCAGAATGGAAACAATAGACAAATATGAATAGAAACAAAAATATAAATCTGAAAAATTATTTCAAGGATTTAAATTTAAGAATTAATTTTAGAGAGTTGAAATTTTAATGAGCGAGAGGTCATCAGATATTTTGTAAGCAGAAATATAAAAAAGGCAATACAGAAGTATTTGTGGGAAAGGATAAATAAATGATAGTGTTGGTTAATCTAAATTCTCAGAATAAAATCATTATACTTTACTAAGAAATTTTAAAATGAAATTCAGATGAATCATGCTTTTCAGTTACAGAGATAATATATTCCAGGTACGTGAATTGCCCGTTTTGTTTGGTTACTTATGGCGTAAGCTTATTTTGCATCACATTTTCGGGCACGTATTTAGACACTTCAAAAAAATATTTTATTTCCCTCATTATCATCAAGCAGAACAGATGTTTAAAAGATTTTTTTTCAGTTAAAATAACAGTAACCACTCTACCTTAATCTCTTATTGAATTTAATAGAAATTTAAATAAATTGTTCGTTTAAATATTTAAGCCCCAAATGGTAGTAAAAAATAAAACGAAAGTAATTCATTGAATGTTTCAGAGAATTTTTAATTTCAGATTTCTTTTCATTTTTTTTCTGAATTTTTTTTCTCGCATATGAAGTATGCAAAGAAAAAGTATTGCAATCGTCAAAAAATTTCAATTCGAGATTGGATAAATCAGCAGTTTCAGAACTGCTCGATTCCAAAAAAATGTATTTTTGAAAATTTATCTGTCTTTCTGTGAACACAGTAACTACAAAACGTCAGGTTTTGGAGTTATCAGGTTCAAAAGTTAATGAATGAAATATGGAATGTGATCTTGTGACTACACTTGTAGTTCTATATCAAATTTTGATTTTAATCGATCGGAAAAAAAAGCGTCCAAAATTCATAATTCGATTTTCGTGTTCTTGTGTTTTAACCACATGTCAGGTATTAATTTCCAAAGATCGCACGTTAGATTCACGTCAAAAAGTTATATGTCGTAACTATTGTTCGCCAATCTCATGCAAGGCATCTAAGGCTCTTACCCAAGATCCTCTATTTTATGCAGGGAGTGTAACACTCCTGTTAGAGAGTATGCGATAGTTTCTGGAAGACCACTCCGGCTGGTTTTCAGAGTAAATTAAATATTATTTAGCTTAAAAAATATTTGATTTTCTTTATTTTTTTCAACAATTTGGATCAAATAAATGGATAAATTAGGTGAATTTTAAATTATTTATGGCGATTAGAAAAATATGCATAAAGATATATAATTTAGAGGGCGAAGTAAGCACTACGAAATTCGATGGCATCTAGTCCAACAGTAAAATTTCAGTTTCATTCAGTAAAAACAGTTTACTTATTTCAATTTCCACAAATAGATAGCTAGCAAAATTTACAAAAAAAGCCCTGTATAATTAACACAATAACATATTTCCTGATAATTTGTATCTTAAGTAATAAATCCCAGATTTGAACTTATGTAATAAATTCCATTCATCAACATTCTTAAAATATATTATTTTCTAATCACTCGAATTCAAAATTCTAAATTGCATTGGGTTTTAGCTTTCCCACTCTTCGCGGAATTAACAATTAACAATAAAATCTTGAACTGCAGTATCACGTGAAAACTGCGCTCCTAAAATAAATGTTTGCAAAGCTTTATATCATCAAGATCCACTTTTGACGATAGAAAAAAAAATGTGTGCTATCATACTGCCTTTTATTGTTATGTGTATCATCCGAGTTCTTGGACATAGTTTAAAGGTAGAAATTTTACAGGCTGCTAACAAATGAGCCCTTTACAAAGTCGTGAAGGTAAAAAAATGAAGTTACGATTTAACTGTAATGTTTTCTGTAATTCCTTCATTTAATTTCTTTCCTTTGATTGATTTCGATCTTGGTTTGATAAAACTCTACAAATTTGATGTTGAGACCATATACTAAACTTTATTCATCTGGCTCTAGGCGTTTTTTTTTTATTAATCGTGCTTATAGACAGACAAACATAGTTCCAAAAATTTGTTTCCCACATTCAGAGATTTCTGAAACGTGGATATTCGTCGAAATCTCAAACACCGAATTATTTGACGATTACAATACTTTCTCTTGGTACACTTCGTATGCGAGAAAAGTAATAACCAGACAAGACAGAACATTCATTCGATATCGAGAAAGGACATTTTCTAAAGATGAAACAAAGCATCATAACTCGAGACTGTGTTTCGCCGAATCCGGAAGGCCTAGTCATTTTATATAAACTGAAAAATATGTCTAGTGCTTCTGTAAAAGATACACCCGCTAAGCTACATATGTTCCGGTTATGAATGAAGTCCTCATTTTGCTTTAGGGCTTGAAATAATGAGTAACTGAACTGAAGCCAATGTTCTGTCCTGTTAACAATGGCACTTAACACCAGCTCCAGGATATATATCATGTCCTATAACCATTGAGTTTGATACATCCAGTTTGTAAACTGTTGATATTCTGCTGTGTATAAAAATGCGATTACTTTATTTTTGTTATGGTTCAGAGATGAAATATTGACCAAAATTTAGTATACTAATATCTATACTTTTCAAATAATCAGCCTTCTCGCTTTAGATAATGCAGTGTTGATTTTTGGTTTGTTGTTTTGTTTTTAAAAACAAATCTCACGTTGGTATCGGTATTATAGAAAATGTTCTGAAATGGTCTGTTCCGTATAGTTTATGTAAAAATCATTATTTTATTATTTCTGCGAAAAAGAATTTACATTAGCTTGATTTTTATTGGGATTTTTCAGGTACCTTCTAAAGAATTATCTTTCCGAATTTTTGCTATACAACTTGATAATCGTTATACAAAAAATTTATGTCTTTTATTTTTCAATGCTTATAATTTCACATTTAAAATCAACCACAAACAAATTTCATGTTTAAGAAATGTATTGATTCCTTTCAATAACTATGCAATATTTGTACTGCGCCCAAAAAATTATTTATTCAATAATTATTATTATAATTGTATTTGAAACATAAATGACACATGAGGATATTAAATTATACAGTCACAGATTTTTTAAAAAAATGCGGTTTAGTAATTATTAGCAGCTTTTGATGACCATATGCTTCATTAGGAATGTTGGTTGTGTTTAATTTCAATTCAATTCAATTAGGCTACTTTTTTGTTCACGATTGTTTCAACAAAATATTTTTAAGCTTCAAATCCTATTGCAAATGAAAACCCTTTGGATTTTATCTTACTCCTGTTTTGTTTATTGCATAAATAAACTTTCTGAATGCAGTCAAGATCTATGACATCATAGTGCGGTTAAAAATGTAAATGCTTAGATAATCTATGTTCTATCTGCACGTTGTCAAAAAGTGCACAGAATCTTTGTTCTTTAGCTTTAAGCAATGAAAGAAAAACAAGAAATTAAATATTTAAAGAAATAAAGAAAAGGGATTAACATTTATCGCAACATTGAAATTTATTTTTGAAAAATATTCAAAAGGATATTTTTTAAAAAAAAAACAGTCAAAATTCAAGACAGATTTGTAAGATAATTATATTAAAATGATTAAATAAACAATATTTTGAATTTTAAATGTTGTACACATTATTTTTGTGCAATAATATTCATAGTCGGTATATAAAAAAATAAACGGTATATAATATAAATAAACAATATTTGAATATAATATTTATAGTCGGTAGTTATTGCTGAATATAATCAAACCTCGTTTAATTTTAATTAATTGCACATGAATTAAAAAAAATCGTTCCGAGATGCACATTCACTCTACCTAAATTATATTTGTACCAAAATTAGTCCTGGAAGATACATGCAAAGTGAAACGGTTTAGATTGTAGAGCTTCTGGAGACATATGTCTAGAGATGGACACACATTCTGCTTTATAATTAATATGAACTATACGTGCTTCAGTGTTTTTTCTCTAGGAAAGGATTGAACTAGTCCATTCTTCATTTTGATTAATAACATTAAACTGGCACTAGTAATTTAATATATTGTAACGTAGATACTTTAGTATAGAACTTAATGACACCCACAAGAGGTAGAGCTAAACCAATTTATTAACTGAACTCAGAACTGAGAATACAGTAACTGACAAATCTTCTGCTTTTATATAAGCAGAGAAAGTTCCAGAATACTCTTCCGGAGACAGTAAGAAAAGTCCAGAACACTTGTCTGGTAAACTAAAGAAATGTCCAGTATCTTCTGGAACATGAAATAAAGGAATTAAGTATTTACATATACCATTAATCTCAGTGTCTCTAGCGGGATTCGAACCCAGGTCTCTTGGTCACAAGACCAGTGCCATGACCATTCGGCCATAGAGATTCGACAGTCTTCCTTCAATGCGGCAATATCAACTACAGAAAAAGACTTATTTGCCAATAGATAATTTCCTAAGGCCATCTAATGTTCAAGCAAGATCTGATCACATTGAACTTGGTCACAATACTCTAATGAATGATGACAGTTGAATTCCATAACTACTTTGAAAAATAATAATTTCCATTATGTGTATAATCATGAAGTTATTATAATTATTATGTAGGAATCAGACATCTCGGATTTACGAGGATTGTCACTTCGATCCCATCATCACGCTAACTCACGTGTAATATATCCAGAGCATTCATGAGTAAAATTCTGAAGATATTTTTAATTCAATGTATCAGTTAACACTTAAATAATATAATTTTACTTTATTTCTTCTTTATGATCTATTTAGTTTCTGAAGCATTAATTATACAAAAAGAAAGTATTATAATTGTCAAAATAATTCGAACATGAGATTTTGACGAATTTCCGAGTTTTAGATCTCTCTCGGTGCTAAAAATTCATTTTTGGAACTAGATCTGTCTGTCTATGATTATGATGACTCGGAAACGCATTGAGCTAGACGAATGAAATTTTGTATATGACCTTTACATCCAATTTGTAAATTTCTGTTAAATGTCAGATGAAATCTGTTCATAGCAAATCAGTCTATCCATTGAAGTGAATGTAAGCGAACATGATAAATACAAAGCATTAAAAGCTAATTAGATATGCAGATTTAACATCTGAACTATAAGTTAGCATTATATTTTGAATTAAATCCGTCAAAGGATCGATAGTCTGTCGGTCTGTACTTTTACATGCATGTAAACGCGATATTTCAAAAACGTAGCAACTTAGATAAATGAAATTTGTGCTGTGACTTATAAGCCGCTGATAGTTATCTGTTAGCGATTTAAACCGAGTGAGCGTCTCTTGTTTTTTCAGTAGCGCCAATTAGGACCAAGAGTGCTTCATGCGTTACATTCGGTTGCACAATCTCTTTTTACAGGGGGTACATTCACACACTTCACAAATAGAACACAGAAGAAGAAGAACAACCCAACCCTTCCTGAACCGGGACGCCCAGATCACGGGGAAGACGCGCTACTCCTATGCCAAGACGCCGGCTAAATGAAATTTAGTTCACAGTTTTAACATCTAAAGAGTAATTTTTGTCAAATTTTGAATTAAATCTTTCAAATGGTTGACTGTCTGTCGGTTTGTATTTTTTGCATGCTCTGTAATTCAAAAACACAACGATTTAAACAAAGGAAATTTGGTATGTGATCTTTTTATTAAAATTGTAGTTTAATGAAGAATTTTGGTTTCAATCGATTGAAAAAAAAAGATATTCAAAATGCCAACTCACTTTTCTCCTTTATAATACAAAGCGTAAAACCATTCATGTGCTGTCTCTGAAAATAAAAGTCTAAACAATCATAACATTCAAGCTCTTGCTTAAAATCCATAATTTTTATACCTGAGAAGGGAATAACATTTTTAGTAGAGAGTATGCTAGAAAGTTTCGGAGAGATACGACAATTGATTAATATAAAGTGTTTATTAATTAGAAAAAAATGAGAAATAAACGTGGTATTTGAAACGTGCATCTTTGCTAACAGTAAAAAGGATTCAAAATCAATTTGATTTATCCCAGACGTCTGATTATTTTATTTCATTACCAAATCTCCTGGTTTAAAAAAGATAGCCCGGATATCTAATATTTATCCCGAACTTTTAATAGATTGTTCTGAATTTTATTAATAAATAAACGATTTATGTTAAAATATTAATAAGAATTATGATAAAGATGGTAAAAAATTTTCCAAGGCCAGATTTTCATTTATTAATGATCAACAAATAATTCATAATAAAAAAAAATTTTAAGCTCCATTTATATATTTTTTGGATTTTTTAAAAAATTTCATATAATTAATTGGTTATTCATTTTATCTTATTTTGTTTATTTACATAATATTTTTGACCCTTGCAAAACCTTCTATACTTGCATTAGCCAATGTTCTAGATTGCGCATCCGAGTTAAAAAAAATATTCCTAGTTCATAAAACTTAGTAATGCAACATTTGCAACGATCCAGAATCGTATAACACTCTTTAAACCCAAGTCAAAAATCTGAAAGACGTAAAAAACAAGATCACTAGATAGTACAATGATAGACATGAATTTAGGAAATGAGAATACATCTTTTTAAATGATAAATAGCAATAATTTTAAATTATGAATAATAAACTAGGCAGAAAAAATTAGAAACACCAAATGATGAAAATATCAATAGTTCTATTTCAACTATTGCATGAGCAGAAAATTAAATTATTCGATTATGTACGATAAAGGGAAAATTTCTCCAGGCAATGAAGCGGTATGCGATAGAACCTGGGACCTTGTGGTCAATAGTCCTGTAACTAAATCATTATACCAAAACGATCGTTCGGGTAGAAGAGTTGTTAACTGGCTCATATGCTATTCACCACAGCAAGCAATTAAATTAATGAAAAAAAAAGTTTTCAACATCACCACTTCATTGGGGAAACGTTGAATGAGATGATTTATGTGGATCCTGAAAGCATCGTAGCTGTAACAATTTCCGGCCTTCTTTGAGTGAACAGACCTATTAGATTAAGGAGGCAGTCCAAATTTTAAATCTTTGTACAAGTTAAAAAATATCTCAAATTTGGGTTTAATTTTTTTTTTTTTTTTACTTTTCATCAATTTTGAAATCATCAAAAAAAGTTGGCATTTAGCTTTCGATGAATTTTTCACTTTCTTCCAAGAAAAAAAATCGAATGCACAGTTTTAAGTAGTCCTGAATCAGCAGACATTTCTTTTGGATAGTGTCTGACATTCAGTCTATGAATTCAACAAGCAGATAGAACAAAATTTATCTTTCGGTACTAATACCAAATTAAAATTTTTTAACAAACTTTCGATAAAATTTGTTTATGGGAATTTTTTTTTTGTGAACATTGTGATCACTGTTATCATAACAAGTTAAACATGTGGCTTTAACTAAGAATTGTAATTCTATATCAAACTTTGGTCCAAATCCGTCAACTGATTGATTATCTGCCAATGTGTTAATTCTATTTAAGCTGTACAAAGGAAATTCGATATTCAAATTATAAATCAGTATCATATAGTAGTGGACGATGGAAGCTCAAATTATTTTGACTTTTTCCGCACCATTTACATTTTTTAATGAATATGACATTATAAATTTTTGTCGGATTTCACATTTTCTACTTTGATCATTTTTATTTCATTTGTTTTACTTATTATAATAAATAAATTATTTATTTATAAAAAAAATGTTTCCACGCTTGGTACATATTAGTCTCATTTGGAGAGTGGAAAAAATCTCCTTGGGGTGATTTTTTAATTTTAATTTACTGAAGATAAAAGCAGATTTTATGTTTTTCCTCGGGTAGTTCCAAAAATATTAACGAACCAAAATTATTTATGTGCTTTCTCAAAATTTTAAAAATAATAGTTTCCTTTTAACGATCTAATCAGTTTATTTGTTACATATTTTTTTCTGTATTTTAAATTTTTTTAATGACATTTTGCATAATTGTGAAAATTTTCTGTGAATCAGCGAGAACGAGAAGACATTAAAAAAATTTCTTGAAGTACTCTTCATACTGCTCCCTTCCAATTATACAGCTTTTGACAAGTGCTGCACCATTTATTTGTCAAAAGCAACTGTTACTTCATCTCCGTAATGATACTTGATATAAGATATATTATAAGTGTTATCAACAAGACCAGCGGTCTATTCCTTTGAATATACTACTGCCTGAACAGATGCACCTCTTTAGAGTAAAATACAGGATATCAATGATAGTTCAGTGTCAGTGCTAGTAACGCTGAGAGTTCTAAAATTGTGCTTAAAACATAATAAGACACTTCTTCGCTTATCTTCGTTTGCCGCTACGCCTAAATAAAACCATTGGTATTGACAAAAACATCGGTCAGCTGTTAAGATAAAGAAAGGTATGCTGATTGAGATTCTGATTCCTTTTGTTTGCGTGTGCCTAGCCAAGTCAATGAGTCAAGAAATTATAAAAAGAGAAAATGTAATACATTTTATCGTTCAAAATACATCAAACTTGGTGACCAAGATCACTAGATAGCACCAGAAGTAGAGATATGGCTTTATGTATAGATAGATTGCCTTTCAGAAGAATTTCAAGGAGAAATTGGTCCAAATTTGTATCTTAATTGAAAAAAAAAATTGGCAATGAAAAATTCTTACCCAAATCGCTCATCGGTTTACCAGTTTTTTAACTAACTCTAGATAAGGTATCTAAATCTTAGAACCTATAACGTTTTTCGTCCTATTTATGCCCTTCACTAAGCCCATTGTTGGCCTCTAAACTGAAACATTTTCCTCTGAAATTAATATAACACCTCAACTCGTATTCATGATTCTTTTTGTTACATTTATGTTAAACTTTAATGTTGACAGAACATTAGCATATTCATTTTTAAAAGTCTTCGATTTGAAATAAAGTTCATTAATCTGATCAATCTTCAACAGCCATATCTTAACCCACTAAGTCATTTTGGGTCATAGTTGACCAATTTTTTCTAGACAAATTATTATAAATAATTTTCATAACATTCAGAGATAAGAGAAAATTTACGCAAAATCAACTTATTGTTTTTTAGTAACACTTTTAAAATTACTTGTTAATCTGTTAAAATCCGCGGTATTTTTTTTTTCGAGACAGAGTTCATATTTCAGTAATGTAACCATATAAAAAATATTATACCACCAAAATGCACATAGAAATATCATTGAAAGAAAAAAATATCAATCGGGATATTTTGATCGCAAAAGGTTTTTGCTCTTTGATGCAAATTCTTTGTTATCTTACTTTGGAATCCCGTATTTATTCTTCAGTTGCTGAGTTTGTCCATCACTTCAAATATCTTTCTTTAAAGATTTTTGAAGTTTTCTTTTCTGTTGCGCACTCTACAAGTATAGTGAGGAGAAAAATCCATGATATTCGTATCGTTTGCAATAGAAGAAAAATAAATTTTACGTTCCTTAAAGAACAGAGCATTAACTCGATGAAACATGTATCAATATTTCATTTTAAATTCTTGCATGGAAGTTCAAAAATCTAAAAAAAGAAAGAAAGAAAAGTATTATATGGAGAAACGGGACTGGGATTTGCATTTTATTTTATTATTAAAGAATTTTGAGATTCAACATGTATTGCTTTGACTTCCAAATCTTAGAAAACAATTTTATTTACAAAGAAATGCATTCTGGTTATTGCAAATAGAATTGAGAAATAGTTTATTTTAAATGAAAAGCTAATTGCTCGTAATCATAAAGAAAGAAAAACAACGCACATATCAGGCCACCACATCGTGTGTGTGTGTGTGTACGTGTGTGCATGTGTGCGTGCGTGCGTGAGTGTTAGTGATCTAAATTTGACACATGTATACCTTGGATATCGGGAATATGCACCTCGGAGCGACTTTTTTTTAATTTTTAAATTTTTAATTAGAATTTTCATTAATTAAAAATTAAGCAAAATGTAAGCGTTTTTTCGCAATAACTTCAGAACATATTACAGCACAAAAATGATTTTTACATCAAGTTCAAAAAATTATCCTTTCAATGATGCTAGCGTTTTAACCCATATATTAAATTTCTATTTTTAATGAACTTTTTAAAAAATAAATTTTAACATGCATTCCAACAATTTATTTCCCACAAAATAAAAATAAAATTTAAGCTGCACAAGCAATGAAATATTACATAAAATATAAGAAAAATATTCTGTGGTACATATAAGATTACAATGCTAGAGGATTCGATTTTCTATAGCCATTTAAAAAATGTGTTTGGTTTAAGAAGAAAAATGTTCATATTTATTGAGATTTTCTCTCTTCCATTTCAAATTCAAATTTAAATCTTACGGCAGCTGACAACAAATTAGAAATGTATATAGTAGTACAATGAAAAAAATATCGTAAGACTTCTAAAATAATATGAATTATGTCACTATCGAAATTTGAAGCTTAAAAATATTTTCTAAAGATGCTATTAAGTGACCAAGGTACATGAATGTTTAAATGAAAATTTTAGAAAGCATTACTTCTGACTAACCAGCTGGTCACCAAAAGTGTCTAGATTTTAAAAGTATTATTGATTTACATTTTATTAAGTGCATTTTGATTGCTAGCAAAAAAAAATGAAATTGTAAAAGCCTGAAGAAATGGCTTTGATAATGAATAATGCGTGATTGATATTTAATGCATAATTGTGAAATTTTCATGTATCGTTTCATCTTGCATGTTTAATCTTAGCAATTTCATAACACATATTACATAGAATTGCAAATACCGCGCGTCTTGAATCGTAGTTGATTGCCGAAAATTTTGCGAGAACTTATCATTTGACTCCCATTATTATCTAATGTCTTATTTATAACTGCTTTTAAGAACCTTTAAAAAAATGACAGATTTTGCACTTCTGTTTCTTGAATCTAGTGTATCAACGATAACACATTATTTCTTCCTGACAGTGTTCGGCTTCAATTTGGGTCAACTAATGTCTCTTGGGTCGATAAAAAGGTTATTTTCTTTGGCACCTATCGTATCACCTAGAAGTTTCTTCACAAAAATTCCCATATATGATAAAGCCAGAAGTGCCGACGCCTGGCTCAAAAAGCAACTTTTGAGCTCTTTTTTTTATTATTATTATTTTGGTGCTTGTAGGTACTTCCAAGTGATTTAAATGGTGTTCCCGCAGTAATGGAAACTAGAGTAGCGGCAATAGTTGACCTCTTAACCTTACCATGTCCTATTCCCCTATATCTGATTCTTATCCGGTTTCATGGAAAATTCTAATAAACATCTGTATCAGTATTTCTAGATTGGTCTTTTTCAAGGAACTTCACTTAAGAAATTTTCATTTGATATAAAATTAATTTCGATCTTCTTTGGCCGCTTTACTCTACTTATTATTATTTTTTTTAATTTTATCTTTTTATAATGCGTTTCCTCTACATCATTTCTATCATTAAGAAACTTTCTGACGACCTAAATGTTAGAAAACAAAAAAAAAGAAGTAACAACCCTTAAATGCATGCTATTACTTCAAGAGTACTAGATGATTTTACTTATTAATTTTGGCTCATAAAGCCTCCATTTTTTTCGATCTATTTTTTAAAATCTAAATACTTTAATTGTTTTAAGATTTTTTTATTACTTTTCAATTAATTTATAACATTTAAACTAAGTATACAAAAGCAGGCATTTAAAGGCTCATAATTAGAAATATCTAAAAAAAGAGTTCGATTAAAGATAGTTTATTTAGTAAATTTAAGAAAATATTTTAATTCAAGATAATTTTCTAATTATACTTAAAGAATCTGAAGGATAGGAGTTCATATGAGAATTTTAAGGATTCTATTATATATTTTTATGCATTTCTGTATGAAGCCAAGATGCAAGTTTCTATTCTTAATTTAAAATGATCATAGTTTGATCTTAAGGATAATTTTAACAAATATTACTGAATTATGGATAATTTAAAAGAAATTGAAAATATGGAAGAAAAGCAAAAATGCTTTATGTTCCTTTTGCCCACAAATGCTTATCTTAGATCTCGCATTTTTAAAACAAATATAAGAAAATTCAAAACATCGTAGTATGACAATGTTTTTTATTTGATTCAAGTGTCTTTTTTGTTATTTTTAAATTTTAGTAATAAAGCAGCAATATCGCGCACACATACATAAAATGTATTTATATTGTTGCAATAGCATTTGTATAAATCTAGTAACTAAAACAATAATAAGGATGTTGTCACAAAATAAAATTTAAAATATTTTGAAAAATGTATTCAAATTAGACAAAATATTGTGTGGAAGTAAAATTGATATGACTGAAAAAAATTTTCATTTGTAAAGTGTTGTTAAAATGGGTTTTGTGTTATATTATGTTTCAAGTAATCGAAGAAGACATCTGATTGGTAATTCACTATTGATTCAACGAAATTTTTTAAAACCCTTTTTCACTAAATATCTGCTCCCAGAAGAGTAACTAGATCTATATTTTAATGTTTGTTTTGTAGAAGGTTTGAATAATTTTGTCATTGTGTATTTCGTATGAATTCGTCGTTTGTTACATTATTCAGTGTATTATCTATAAACATTTTTATTACATTAGATTCAGAGCTGATAAATTAGCTGAATTTTACTTACACAAGTAGGCTTCAGTGAAAAAAAAAACTGAAACAAGATCAGAACTGTGCAATTCTTGTTAGATGTAAAGGTAATTAAAATTTTTAGATTAACAGGAAAAAGTAAGGTGACAAAATTTCGAATAAACATAAGCATTTCGAATTACTTTAAGGTATTTTCATCAATTACAAGCAATTTCTTCTTTTAACGGCCTTTTTTAATATTACTACTTATTTTTCTTTCAAAACTAAACTAATTGTGAAAAATAATTATTTTATTAGTAAAAAATAGCTTATGTTTGATATTAAATAGATTTTATAGGAGCATTGGGTTTAAATTAATTTTTAAAATAGACAGCAATATACTTTTCAAAAGATTAAAAAGTCGCAACAAGATTTACGTCATGGATTTCAGCCAAAAATAACACTCACCCAACACATCAAGTTTAAACACAGCATAAAACAACGTAACAAATAAAAAACTCTTTGACTATAACATTTTTCACGTTTTTCCTCAAAATCCACTTTTTAAACTGAGTAATGTACATTTTCGAGGATATCCATCAAGTAACCACCATTCCAAACCTACCCCTTCTGACGATATTTATTCGCTTTGAGTGTTGGCGCATCCATTAGCTAATTGTAGGCCACTGTCTCAGAGGCATCATAAAGGCCCAGATTAGCCAGCTATAATACTCAATTCTGAGGTGAATATAATTTGCCAATTATGCATCTCCGTGATCAATGGCATCCCTAACCAGGGAGCCACTTTCAGTAATAAATTTGAGATTAAGATGGATAAACGGAATGTCCACTGCTGAGAATACTGCACTTGTTATTAACTTAATGCACGTTGGAATAAGAAACACACAGGCCACTCAGAGATGGGTTTGGGCATTTTGCGGCCTTAATCAATGCTATTATGAGGCACCCCCTCTTTTAATACATTTGAAATTGATTAATTTAGTTTCACATTTCAACATTTTTTTAACTTCCTTAATGTGTTAATGATAAATTCTATGACGATTTTTTATTAACTTTATAAACATGTATATTTTTTTATTATGACTCAAGACATTAACGTTTTCACATAATATTAGTGAAGCAGGCGATTGGCGTAAATATACTATTATAACTTTTTAGTGAGCATGCAGAAACATAAAGGAACCTGAAAAATTATACTTGATAAAGGAGTGCTATTATTCTAATATTTGATTCTTGACTTTGTATTTTTACTTTCTCGTATAAGTAGTTTAGAGAAAATATGGTCATCGTCAAAATAATCGTTTTTCCATGATAAAGAAACTATCATTCCTTCCCATCGCTTAAAAATAGTAGCAGACAAAGCAATGAACTCCACGTGCGGTTAGATTTTTATTCTCAGAGGCCCGAATATATATGTTTTGTTCTTTTTAAAATAATGAAGAAAACCGATTGTGCAATTTGAACGCTTTTTTACTTTCTCGTATATGTAGTATAGAGAAAGTCAAGTAATCGTCGAAAAATTCGAACTCGAGATTTTGCAGAATCTCCACATTTTAGACCTCTCTGAGACTTCTCTCGAAAACCACACTTTTGGAAAGTGTCTGTCCGTCGGTGACAAAAATAACTCAAAAACACTTTGATCTATACTGCTGAAATTTGGTATACGGTCTTTACACTAAATTTTCAGATTTCTGTCAAATTTTGTTTAGAAAAAGTTCTCCTGTACGGCTGTTCGAATATAAATTAACACGATAATCATGAAACGAAGAGAGCTTGATATATAAAAATACGGTACACAGATTAAATAGCTATAGAGCCGAATTTTGAGCCAAATCCAATTACGTTTTGACTGTCTGTCAGTCTGTACTTTTAGAAATATATAAACCCGATATGTGTGTGTGTGTGTGTGTGTGTGTGTGTGTGTGTGTGTGTGTGTGT
>JAPMOR010026298.1:471447-486702 GCA_026543865.1 Argiope aurantia
TGTGTGTGTGTGTGTGTGTGTGTGTGTGTGTGTGTGTGTGTGTGTGTGTAGCTCAAAATGTAATGATTTAAATATATCAAATTTGATAGAGGATTTTGTAACTACAAGTACAGTTATTTGTCAAATTTTTGTTCCAATCCGTTGCAAAAAACGCGTCTGAAACACAAATTCTATTTTTAGGTACTATTAACGCATACCAGGGATAAATCATCAAATAATTGACAAGGATGACGCGATATATTCAGCAAAATTGCTAAATTAACGCCAAAAGTTAATATTTCGTAACTCTTATACACCTGTACCATGTAAGGCTTGATCTGGCATAACAAGTTTATTAGAGAATATACAAGAAAATTTTGGGGAGAACGCTCTTTCTGGCTTACTAATTTATTCGTTGTCAGCTGAGCGGTCCTAAGTAGCAGCCTAGTTGAAATTCCCCCACTGGCTTCACTTTCATAATTAGTATTAATTTTTTGTTAAAAAAAAATTTCGCACTTGTTTGTCAGTAACGATTCAGTTTATAGAGAATAACTGCCACCCATAAAATAATCCCGTATATAATTCTATGTATATACAGTCGATTAAAAAAGTAGTTGGGTACTTCAAATTATCCATAACTTATAAAAAACTAAAGAAAAAATATATTATTCAACTTGGAAAGATGTTCTCTTTATAAATATGCAAACTGCATTCTCATATGCAGCTATCTACATATTTATATTTCCTTTAACTTCAAATTTTCCAATTGCAAATCCTATTTTTTCTTCTTTTAAATGATTTTGGATAGTGAGAAATCATCAGATATGAAATTGTAGACAAATCGGTTCAAAACAATGCGACAACATCAACAATCGGTTTCCAACTCAATACTAGGTGTCTCACCAGAAATATTGGTTAAATTTTATTGCAGTTAACTCGTTCAAATGAAGCGTTATGTCCATGATTCCGCCAAATTGTGAGACGTTAAAGTCGTGTTCTTTCATGTTCTTCTGTTATGTTCTATTTATTAAACTGAAGCCTTCTAAGCCGTGTTCTTTCATGTTCTTCTGTTATGTTCTATTTATTAAACTGAAGCCTTCTAAGCCGTGTTCTTTCGTGTTCTTCTGTTATGTTCTATTTATTAAACTGAAACCTTCTAAGCCGTGTTCTTTCATATTCTTCTGTTATGTTCTGTTTATTAAACTGAAGCCTTCTATTGGAAATCAGACCCATGACATCATATCGTATTAAAAATGTAAATATCTAGTTAATTTTTTTAATTTCCCCCTATAATAATTCCATTTTTTAATTAATTTTTCGTATACGTAGTATAAAGAAAGTGTTGTAATCTTCAGAAAATTCAAGCTCGGGATTTTTTCGAATCTCCGCATTTTAGACATTTCTGAGTTCGAAAATCATATTTTTGGGAAATGTCCGTCTGTCTTTCTGTAACAAATAAAATGCTTTAAGTTAAAAGAATAAAATTTGGTGTAGGGTGTTTACACCAAATTTGTAGATTTCCATTTCATTTTAAGCAAAATCCAGTCAGTGGAAGTATGCTTGTCCAGTTGTTCGAATAAAAATGACACGATAACTACAAAACGAAGTGAGCTAGATAGATAAAATTTGGTAAACAGATTTAACAGCTATAATGTAGACACTGACCAAGTCTCTCTGAACTTCCAGAGACATGTAAAGGCACTAATTTAAAAAAGCAATGCCTTAAGTTTAAATTTAGTTGGGAATGTATAACTAAAAATGTAGTTTTGAGTTAAATTTTTGTTTTCAATCGGTTGGTAAAAACATCTGAAGCACGAATTCGATTGTCAAATACTATTAACCGTCTGCCAAGAATTAATCGCCAAGAAAATCGCCAAAAATGATATGATATATTCAGTATAAATGCTAAATTCACGACGAAATAAGTATTTCGCAACTATTGTATGCCAATGCCAAGCAAAGTGTTTTCTGCGATAACACCTTTATTAAAGAGCATGTAAGAAAGTTCTGAAGAGACCACACCCATTGGTTCTTCTTGTAAACTCACTAATATTAAGCAAAAACTTTCTTTCTTAGCTTTTAAGAATGTAAGAAAATGAAACTACAAAATATTTGATGAAACAACGAAATCGGTCTGAATTTCAAAGAAACGGTGTAATGTATTTTTGAAAATTAAAATAATAATTTTAAAAAATTGCCAAAATTTGGAAAAAATTTGCACGATTATTAAATTTGTATCATTAAAGAGACAATTTTTTAACCACATATTAAATTTCATTCAAATTTTTTTTGTGCAATATTAATTTCGAAAATTTTCGCAGAACAAAACCGAAATTCAGCTTAATTTTTAATTAATTGAAAATATAATTTCAAAAAATTCATTCCAAAGTGTACATACCTAACCACGAAGGTGGACCAAATTTGGTATCTGTAGGATAGCGTCTAGCCTATAGAGATCTAATACATACGCATTCATCTTTATTAGTAGTAGAGATAGAGATTTGCTAACAATGAAACTTCGAATTTTCTATGTTTGTTATTTTGGATTTGAGGATATTTTTCTTCTCCTCAATTTATGTTGAAATGAAAATTTTGGATATGAATTCGGAATTGGGTATTACGCTTTGAAAAAAATTATATAAGTCTAAATATGAAGGCAACGTCTTCCAAAAGAAAAAAATCATATACAAATAAAGAACTTATTTTGAACTTTTACTAGACGCTTTACAGTTTTATTGTGCGGTAATTAACTTTGGAATAACCAGCGGTTTGATAACCGCATTTTAAATTTCATTTGTCTCTCTTCGAACATTTGTGAATTGTCGTATTCGTAGATAGACAGACAAATTCTAAAAATGTGTTTTTCGAATTTCTGAAGGCCTGAAGCATGAAAAGTCATCAAAATCTTGAATTCTAATTTTTTGATGATTATAATACTTTCTCTTTGAATATTTCTTTGCTATACGAGATACTAAAAGGGACTTATATCTTCACACGATTTATCTATGGAACAAATTCAATGATTTAAAAATAAGGGTATTCCAAATTATAAGAAATTTGTGAAGAATATTGTAATTCAGAGTGATTTTTTTTTTACAAAGATCGATAATTTTTGTTAGTTATAAGAGAAAAAAATGTCTTCATGTAAAAAAGTTATCTTTTGGCTATAAAATTATTTTTGGTGGTTAACTTGGCACTAAAAAAAACGCAAAAGAGGACCCAAAAGTTGCTTTAAAAATCTGTCCAATGGCCGGGCTAATAAAAACCATTCATATTTTTAACATTCTTCTTTTTTTCTCCCTTAGTAAGGTATTGAATCTCATCGAATCTTTTGGGGTCAGACAAAAATAACCCTTATCAATTATTTTCAATCGGGTCAACTGAAGCAAGCCCTGCTAAAACTAAAACCGGTATTTTATCGAAATGTGATTTCACTTCATTTAACAAAACCTTGAATAGGAGGAAGTTTCCCAACACTTCCCAATCATGGAAGACACTTTGAAATTCTCTTCATGTAGAACAGTTCGATTTCAGTCTTCATCGCGATAGGAATCTGTGAACTGCTTCGTAAAGTATCGGAGTGACCTCAAAACCGTAAGTAATTAGTGAAGACTTGTATCTCTTTATTTCATTTCCTCACATCAAAATGAATTCTGCTATTTTTCATTAAGTATCGCATTATTTTTAAAGAAAAATAAAAGTGAGTATCCTTTTGTCAAGAAAAATGTGATTTTTTTTTCATTTTGTGTTTTGATGATTTAATAATTCAACATAAAGTTAAAAATATTTTAATAGCTAGATTAATAAATATTGTAATCTAGAAGAACCTTCCTTTAATTATTTTTCACTCGCAACTCCAAGTAATCTTTAAAAATGCTCTACAACAGCTATCTATGTACAAACGAAAATTTCTTCGACACTAGAATCATTAATAGGTAGAAAAACAAAATAGAAAAATGAAATATTCATTGCTCATTTACAAAAATGAACAAAAGATGTGGTAATTATGTGTAAATTTTAATGAATGTTTCAAAATAGATCTCTGGACTTTCCACAATATTGCAAAATTTAATAAATGCAGCAGATGTTATTGATATTCCTACCATCCAAAATCCATGCATGCCACCCTGTTTGAGTTAATTGGAAGAGTTTGTCCTAACAGCCAGCACTGGCTGGACAGCATTATGCATACGATTAAAAGGAATATTATTTAATTGTTCTCAGTATTGCAAAATCTAACAAATGTAGAAAATGTTATTGGTATTCATACCTGTCCACATTCTATGCACGTCATTCTGTTTGGGTAAATTGAGAGATTTCTTCACAGTCTAAAAGACGACATGAGTACGACTAAAAGAAATGTTGTTGTTTTTTAATATTATATAAACATTTATCGTTCATTGACAAAAATGAACAAAAGATATGGTAATGATACGTAAATTTTAATGAAATGTTTCAACTTAAAACATATTTCCAGATTATTCTCAGTATTGCAAAATATAACAAATGCAGCAGATATCTTTGGTATTCCTACCAGTCCAAAATCCATGCACATCATCCCTGTTTGGGTTATATGAGAGGTTTCGCCACAACAATAAGCACTGACTAAACGGCGCCAAGCGCACGATTGAAAGAAATATTATTTAAAATATGTATATAAAAAATGTAGTCATTGACGTAAATAAAATCCTTAAAAATATGAAATTTTTGATAAAAATTATGAGGCAAAGATGATTTAAGAAAACGAAATATTGGATGCTAAATTTTTCAAAAGGTTAAAAGAAATAATGAATGAAAAGTAGAGATTTAAATGGATAATCCACTTGGAATTCATAGGTATTGCTCAAATAATTTTGATGTAGATACAGAAGAATGGACTCATCTTCAGTGAAATATTATTACATCGATTTTAATATCATTGATAAGTTACAAGAGTTGATTTAAGTAGTTTGCTGTCATAGACAGCGAGCATTATCATATCGCTCTGTAAACGGACGAGTTTAGTTTCACATTTGAGCAGATTTTTTATCTTAACCACCACGTTTACGTTTTATTTTACGTTTATTTTTTATTTTGGTGATTTTATGAAAAGGTATTTGTTATTTTTTAATTGTTTATTATTATTCATCATAGTGCATAATCCCCGTTTGTAAACATTGTTATTTGTTATTATTTATTTTTCTATTATCATTCATTTATTTGTTTATTTGTTGTTATTTTTATTTGTTTAATAGCATTTATGATTGCACTGGATCTACATTTGTAAACATTGTTGCTTAAGTAGACGCTCGGTAGTGATAAATATTGTAATAACAAAGTGAACGCATTGAAACAGACAGAAACCTGAGCAATTATAGTTGACAGAGTATTAATATTATCTTAACATTTCATAATCCACAGAATGTTTATGTTTTTACAATTTTATTTATTTGATAACAGATTCATAACGTTCTTTTATCGATCTTCTCGAATGGCCCCTCCCCTTCCTCTCCTCAGCCAGGGGATCCAGGCAGCAGTCAAGATTGCCTAGTCGGAAATCCGTCACTGATAATATATTTTATATGAATATTTAATGGAAAATGTTTCAAACAGCAATATTGCTATTTCATTCATAATATCATTTATTATCTTACTATATCCTTTTCTTGACTTTTACCTTTTTTCTTACATTTTTTAAAGAACCTGAAATTCATTTTCACCTTTAAAGCATAGTTCTTCCGGTTAAGAAAAAAATAATGCGAAGTGAAGAAATTAAAATGATTGCGGTTGTTTGATGTTAAGATTCCAATTTCAGGGCCGAAATATTCAAAATTTGAACTCCTATTACATCGAAAATGTAAATGAGGCACGTTAAATCTGACATTAAGGATCAAATGACCTTCCTCTGATGTGGTACAAAAGTTTAAACGTTCGGAAGGACAGGTTGTTGAATTCAGATTTATGAAATTTGGTACGCTTTTATTCCTTGAATATTAGATTGTCACCAAAAAGGATTAATTGGATTCTCAATTTAAAATTCATCAGAATTTTTTTATATATATAACTTCTGAGCATGTTATTGTGCAAAAAGCATTTTTACACCATTTTAATTTTTTTTAAACAGAAACATTTCTGTGGTATTAACTTTATTTCTGTGCAATTTTTTCTCTAATTTTAATAGATCTTTTAAAAATATTTTAAGAATATTTTGCAGCAATACTTTTTATTGTTTCTCTTTTTAGCTTTATATTCGTGAGTCTTATGACGATGTTTAATACATTTTTTATATAAACATCTTAGCCATTTTATTATTAAGACGAAATTTTTAAAAGAAATTGGCCAAGTCAAACCTAAATAACATTACGTTATGACATATAGGAAAAGTACTTCGAATCTCCTTTTACTTATTCATTTATTGATTGGAAGAATACAGAAATAAAAAAGTGCCCAGGGAGTCTCAAAGGTAGGATGCTGCCATTATCGAGACCTTTAAAGCCAATAAAAAACAAGCCACCAAGCTACCACCAAGAATTTCTCAAAGTCGTCAAATTTCGAAATAATTAGCAAACAATAATAATATCAAAACAAATAATAATAATTAAATTAATAAATTACAAATCTCCTATATTTATTAGAAATATTTGTGAATTAAAAAAAAACAAAAAAAAACCCGTCAAAAATTTTCTTTAAAAATATCCGATTTCTTTTTCAGGGAGCAAACTTCATCTTTACGGTCCTATAAATACTTTTCGAAATGGGTTTATCAACCTAGATATCCAAGACGAAATTTATGTTTTCAAATTGTAATTTGATAATATTAGAATTAATTAAGCAGTAAAAAAGTAGCATAAATTACGAACAAATAAAAATGTCCTTCCTTAGACTAGAGAAGGTTACACAGGTATAGGAATGGCAAAACGAATCACTGTGATGTCTAAGACGCCAAGAAATGTTTATTTAATTTCTTTTTAGCTTAAAAACAGACAGGATGTTTCTATCTCCTTCAGATTTACCCAGGTATTTTTAGATTCCAGGAAGTTATTTAAAGCGTTCTACTATTTACAATGAATCTATTCAATTTATTTTTGTTGTGAAGAGAATGTTGCATTTTCTAATAACCTAATAGCACACACATATATACGACAATATTGTATGATATTAAAAAAAATTATGTATTGCATAATATTCTTGAATAAAAAATAATATTATAATATTGTACAATATTGCACAATAATCTGTGCTACCTGGATAATAATGTTTTCCTTTGACTGATTTAATTTAAAATTCGGCAAAGCAAACTAATTTTGCCACGACATTTTTAACTAAGCGTTTGGTGAAATTAGCATAGTTTTGAAATGGTGATTTTTATTTATTTTAGCTATTTAATTCTTAATTAGGCTATCAGTTAGTTTAGTTTAACTTGGCAGCCTTAAACATTTTGTATTAACAGATCCAATTAGCAGAAAAAAATCGTCAAACGTCCGTAGTATATCTACAAATATTTGAATCTTGGAATCTGACGTTCCATGCTTTTCATTTACCATATAATGCGATTTTGCTTAAAAATAAACTAGAATTCCAATTTTATTGATCTAAATAATTTAACTTGTCTTTTGGAAATGCTTTTGCCCTTTTAAACAATATAATTAGTTATTATTAGTAAGAATTAATATTCTAAACTCAGCGTCATTATTTTCTAAAACCGCTAAAGTAAGTTCCCCACTTACAAAATGTTCCACTGTTGTGGTAACCTTTCCGTTGTTGGA
Organism: Argiope aurantia; assembly: GCA_026543865.1. Lineage (NCBI taxonomy): Eukaryota > Metazoa > Arthropoda > Arachnida > Araneae > Araneidae > Argiope > Argiope aurantia. The sequence continues at coordinate 479,172 of JAPMOR010026298.1, forward strand.
AATCAGGTCAGAGATCTCTCGTTCTGTAACTGGTTATTAAAGAAACAGTAATAAATGAATGGGACGATTTTTTTTAATATCCAAGGTAAATATCTATTTACATGGTTAACGCAAGTAGTCCAACCATTCACACATGTTCTCTGCCATTTACGAGACAAATGCTGTAGAAAGCCTCATCCAACATTGCACAATATTCAGAATGCAATATATGCCAATTTTTATGTGCTAATGGCGAATTTTTCTGCATCCTTGGTGTTTAAACAGGACGCGTGAATTCAATGGTCCCTTTGATCAAGAAAGGATAAAAACGTAAAGGAATTCTTCCTTCTAACAATTCTGCCATCATCAAGCAAATCTACGGAAGCTTTACTTTTAAAAATAAATCAGAATATCAAGTAGTTTTATATTATAAACAAAAGTCGGAAGAAAGATAAAACATCTTTTTCTCCCTACTTTCTACGCTCTTTGACAGTATATAGTTAAAATTCTTGCATATATTATATCGTTTCAGTTTTCAACTGACAATGACATTCATCGAAAATTGTTCATAGTGCAAACACGTAAATATATAATATCAATCGATATGAAAATACTGCAAACTCCCATTCAACGAAGTAAAAACAACCTCCCGATTTCCCCGCTTGGATATTACTGCAAGATTCCTCCCCATTTTGTTAAGTGTGATTGATTGAATACCCGTAGAAAGTGCTTTGTTCGTTAGACACGCTCACTTACATTGTTTTAGAGGATAGGGAAGTTTCCAAGAATATTCAAAAAGTATCTGGGCATACATTTGCTTAATATCTCAGTTAAGTTTATATCTATTATGTATAGCAATCTTTTAAGAACATAATCTTATGGAAACGTTGCAAACGTTGTGATTCTTGAGGTTTGGTAGAAAATAGCGAAATTCAGGCTTCCCAGTGGTCTGAGGTACCTGAACTAAAATCATCTTACGAATGAGAAAGTTAAAGCACTTGAAATAACTGTTTCTAATACCCTTACGCCGTCATTACAATAATGAATTGCTAGCTACGTTTTTCAATAAATAACCCTATTGGCATAAAATTTCCAGCAACGATTATTACGGTATCTTCACGATATTGACCGCCATTCAAAATATTGAACAACAAATATCGTGAAGCTATCTTCTTATATGGTCTACAGTCTATTTTTTCTCTCAATTCTGTGGAAATATGTCAGTCCTTACTTTTGTTCAGAATCCTTGCTTTTGTTTTATTTTTAGAGACATTAATAGCAGTCTGCCAAATTTTAATCTCGAAAGTTTTAGAATTAATATAAGCTCTCGGTAAATGAAAAGTCTAATAATGTATTTTTATTGTGTAAATCTTTTGCATATTCAATAATTTACTATTGATTTCAAATTATTAAAAATTAAATTTATTTTTACATACATAAAAAATGCAGTTTTGTTCGGCCGTTTTTTTAAAACGGCTGCTATTTTGTTCAAAAATAAAATAAGTCATAAACAAATTCCAAAAATAATAGAGTTTATGCAATAAAAGCTAATACGAATGTTAACATTTTGTAGGTAAGAAATAAAAAAAAATCATTTCATTGAAAAAATATTTATTACCAATCGCTTGTGCATGGCAGTTGATTCGCCGGAGATATTGGTTATATTTAATTTCAGTTAAATCTTAGACGTAATTCCATGTCAATGATTCCGTCAAATTGCTAGTAATTAAAGTTGTTAATTATCTCACATACACTATGCTCATTGTGTATATAATCCTTTTTAAAGAGAATCCTGTTTTTTTTTGTTTTTTTTTTCAAAAAATTAATATATTTTTTCATAAAATTAATTATTTCACTCTTTTATTCAACTCGCAAACTACACAGGTGTTAAACAAAATCCTTCCTCTTTGGCTTTCAACAGTAACAGAATATCAAGAGATTAAATAATTGGTGAAAGAAGGACAACGATTTGAGTTTCAGACCACAATGTATTCTACTTTTGGAAATTAAACAAAAAGATATTTTTAAAAAGTTGCCAAAAACCAGTTTGTTTCCGGCAATTTCAAATTATTTAAAGTTTAAAACAGTTTAAAATTCATTTTTGTGCAACCGTATTTCAATGTTTTCGCGGAAAAACATAGAAACTTCTCTTAGTTTGTAATTAATTAAAATTTTAATTAATATTCAAAAAAATTGTTCCAAGGCACACATTTCTAATTTCCAAGGTATATATGTGCCAAATTTGGTTACTGTTGGTCAAGATCTGGCCTGTAAAAAGTCAATACAGAACTCTCATATTCATTTTTATTAGTAAAAGAGATAAAATATTAACAATAAATGCTCGACAATATTATTATGATATCTTTACAGTATTGTCCGGTATTCAGAATATCGAGCAACATCGTAATTTTACAATATATTGTGTTAATACGGCAAATTCTTATTTAGAAATTTTATAGAGAAATGAAATGGGACTATGGTATTGTACTGATAGCTGTCTCAATTTCGAAGCTCTATTCTGCAAAAGAGTCTCCATATAAACGATTTGAAAAAACTAAGATTTGACGGTTTTTCAAACCCGGTTTTAAAAAACCGTTTTTTTTTTTTTAAAGTAAATTTGTCACATTTGAAAACTGGTTTTTAAAGTAAACCAGTTTTCTGGAACGCCTGGATATTCCAATTCTTGAAAAAAAATATCGGTTGGGATCGATTTGTTTAGCAGCTGGGGACTTAAGGCGACGAGATGCGAATTTATTAACAAGTGTTGGTATATTTGAATTTCTGTTAAATGAACTAAAAAATTTGAACACCGAAATAAATTTAAAATTATTATATGCTTTAGAAGAACGAATTCAAGAAAGTAGAATTAGCGACTCTTTTGCTGTATTCACAAACTTCTAGTAAGGCAAAAAAATCTAGTGTACTTTCTTTAGTTTCAAAAAACCGAAATTATTGGAAATTATCTGGAAAGATATTGTCTAGATTATTTTCCAAATTCTTATGTGGAAACCAATTCTGACGAAGAGCAAATCGAAGAAACTACTCGTCAGAGAAATGCTTTTTTAAAAGAAGCCATGGAAAAATCAATTCAAAAGTTTTTTGAAGACCCTGAAGAAAAACTAGCAAATCCAGAGACACTGGAAACTGAATTTTCATTATTTGAGGCATCAAATAAAAGAACAAAAATCTTAGATTTGTTATTTAATGCCATGAAAACTATAAAACCAAGCTCAGTAGTTAGTGAACAAATATTTTCAATTTCAGGCAATATTGTGTCCAAAATTAGACTTAGCTTTAAAACTTAGCCACCGCCAGTCAATATTTTATGTTTTTTAAAATCCTATTTTCTTAGGAGAAATTAAAATTAGTGAAAACAATATAAATATTATTCAAAATTTTTGTTTAAGTTTTCGTTATTTTGTGTAAATAATATGTATATGTAATCTAATTTTATTGAATTTGATATTGATTTCGTTTTTTGTTGTTTTATATAACTTAGAGAAAATATTTTTTCCCCTATTCTATTTTTTTGACAAAAATTCGAAAACCGGCTAAAACAAGTTTTTTTTTTTTTTTTTTTTTTTTTTGGAAATTTGGAATTCGAAAACCACGTTTTTAAAAAGTCAGTTTTTGTATAAATCCTAGAAAAAACTCTGCATTTTAAATGTGTCAAGAACAGATATTTTTTGCTGGTATGTAGCAAAATTTGAGACATGAAGTGCCAGCACAGATGACGTCCCTGTCATCAGATCGTACTTAAAAGTTACGAGATCTGTCTTTGAAATAGCCCCAACTTTCTTTAAAATGAGATGTAAATGTAATTAATTAATTAACTAATTAATAATTCAAGGAAATACGATGGAAATTTTATTTTCCAGTAGGACAACGACCCAACAGAATTCACGTAACGTCAAAATATAGTGCATTTTTCATTGTAAACAGCAGTTACACACAACACCACAGTACCCCGACATCAATGCATTGAATGTTCGTGGGCCATACTCGAAAAAGTGATCCAAAAACACAAAATTAGAAACAAAACCCATTTAAAACAAGTGTTGCAAGAAAAATGGGGTAAAATATCTTCAGATACCACCAAAAATTGGTTGAATCGGTACCACGACGTTAAGAGGCCATTATAAAAGCCAAAAGACATGCAATTTAATAGTGACACTTTGTTTTTATGCGTGATATTACAAAACTTTCATTGGTGTATTCTCAATTTTTTGAGTCAAAATTCTGCCTACGTTTATTTAAAATGCTTCTGGAACTTTTCAGTTTAGAAGTTTTTCGTTGATTTTTCTTTATTTTTACTCCAAATTAAACCATTTGTTATGTATAAAAATAAAAATATGTTTGCACTTCCAGGTAATGTATTTTTTTATATTGAAAGTTGGACTTATCAAGTAAAAGTAAGGTGTACTCTCAATTTTCTGAGCCACTGTGTATATAAAAAAAGTTTAAATCGAAAAATGTTAAGTCCTTGGGGCCCTTTCCAAAGTTGCGGTGCTCTTAGGCAATTACCTTTATGTTTATTTAGTAATCCAACCCTACTTATAAGTCGAAAATTCTCACATTTATGCGGACGTGGTGTCGAAGTTTGAAATGTGGAATGTCGGCGAATTGCCCGAGTGTCGTCTTTCTCAAAGCGCTTTGGTATAAAGTTACGATTCCAATAGTTTCAAATTACTTATTGTTAATCAGTAATGATGGCAACCTTTCCTTCGTTAAACGGAAAGGAAAAATCGTACCAGAGACATTGTATCATTTTTGTTGTTGTTCTATCATGATATTTGGACATCATTAATAATACAAACCTTTCCCTTTCATGTTCCTCTTTTATCCCAAAATTAATTATGTCATATAATCTTCTATCACTAAATCAATGCGTTCTTGAAATACAAATTCATGCTGTACATTACTTTGAAAGTTTAATGAATGTATTTTACCGTTATGTGGTTTGGACAATTATTCGAAGTGCAATTTTGCATAGGAATGACGAATATTTTACGAGTGGTTATTACGTAACCAATATCAAAAAGTCACAAATACAAGTGATCAATACTTTTCAAAGAGGGGTGTGATTCAAATCCTTGATACGATCTTACTGGTGATATTTCGATTACAGGTTTGGATCACGATAGAAAGTAACAATCGATACGATATCACTGAAATTTGCCGGAGCGGTGACTTCACTGGAAAGTAACAACTGACACGATCTGTCCAATGGAAGCTATCGAAAGAAATCTGTGAATGGATTGAAAAATGAACGGACCGGTTATTGAAATTATCGTATCATTGAATTGCATATCACTGAAATTTATCGCAACGGTGATTTCACCGGAAAGTGCTAAGTCACCGCTCCACTTTACTGGAGTGACTTCCGATATTCGCATATGATGATGCACTATTCCATACAGATCATTTTTAATTGCTCGTGACATGATTGACTTTTATTACATATATTCTGTTTACATCTATTGGTAGAATATAGAACTAAAGTAAACATTTTAAAGAAATTACATAGATTTTTAATTCACCTGTTCCAGAAAATGGTACACTCCAATAAAAAATTAAATAAATAGTTTTGAGAAAAAAAAATTTAAGAAGTAAGTTGAAACAGATAAATTAATTCAATCACACGTTATTTAAATTAACAAATTAAGTATTAATTACAATTAATAAATTTTATATTTAATATTAAGTAATAATTTTTAATTAATAATATGATTGAAATAGCAGATATTTGGAACACATATTTAAAAATAACAATAGCAATATTATTTATTATTCAAAAAATCGTGGATTATGCATCTCTAATTTTGCAACAAGTCAATAGTTTCATTTCGGCGATATGCAGTAACTTCAACCGTAAATTTTGAAACTAGATTATGAAAGTAGACGAGAAAAAAAAAAAAAAAAAGTTGTTTTCATCTGTGTTTTTAAAAGTGACAAGGTGTTAGTGTATCAACGCATAATTTCTGGAATTTTTAATATATCCTGCCGTTCCATTTATAAATGTAAGATAATGTAAATTATACATTCTTTTTTTTTATTTTGATGATTTCTTTTATTTACTTCTCATTGTTATTGTTTCATTTTAGGGAATCCCCCTTTCCTTAAATTTTGTTAAATAATTTTTAATAAATTCTTAATATTTGAGTTTTTATTATCATTTCATTATAGTTTTTTCGTAATTTATTTATTATTATTATAGAAATCGCGAAATTTTAATAACATCTTGTATTCAAAGAAGAGGTGTAAATTTGGGAAATTTTGTATTGAATTATTTTTGTCTTCCACATCAGTTGAAGAAGTCGATGAGAATTTCTATAAATTTCCTATTCCTGCTTTTCTTAAGCTTGAAGAATTGATTGTGATATTTTCTAAAATTTGTTGTAAGTATCCTTCATTTCTTGGAATATTTTCTATGATTTTCTAGAAATTTTTTCTTTACCTTTTACTTATTAGTGAAATATCTTTGTTTTCAACTAAGAATAATATGCTTTGCTCTTTTGGATACTAAGCTTGCTATTTATTCAGTTTTATTTACAAATGAGAAAGTTTTTACTATTGTTTATTTAGTATTCTTTCTCTCCACTTGAATGTTATTATAGTATAATAATATAATTACCTCTAGGTACATTTAAATGGAAACTAAAATTTATTATACATTTTATTCAGCTATAATTTCAACAATAATTCTTCAACATTTTTTACATTAAAATTATGTTTGCATCCATATTGCTAATATTTCTAATGTCAATGTTGTTACTGATTTGTAACACATATTTTATGTTCTTTTGCTCGTGTTTATAAGGAATAAAAATAAGGAAAATTATGAGCATAAATTGTGATAAGGCATTTGCTGATGTTAGTTAAAATGTTATTTGTCAGTTGCATCTTTAATATAGAAACTCTTTTGTTTATAACTAGGATTAAATATTAATTTATTCTAAAATTTGGACAACTGTAAATTTGTTTAAAAGTAAATTTTTCTTGATTGTAGTAATATAACAAATTGTTATTCAATAATCCATACTAAAACTAGAGTTTTTTTTAAAAAAATTGTTTTTATAATGCATCTTATGTTGCAAAATGGTTTGCATTACATTTTATTCTCCAACAGTAACTCATACCTTGTATGTTGTGTGCTGTTTTGTTCAATCTTCACTTATAAATTTGTTAACTCGAATAGTATTAATTATTATAATTTAAAAGATTCATTAATTGTAATGTGGCCTAATGACAGATATCAGAGCCTTCACAGTGAAATACTATGAATCCATCTGAAATAGTGAATTATATTTATTGATGAGATAGATTTATAGATATAAAATGGTAAATTTTTATTACTTCACATTTGCTATAATATTTTTGAGTCATATCATCAGTTTGCTCTTACATGGGCAAGCTAAATTTAAAATTTGTTATTTCTTTTTCTCCTCGTATTATTTATTTGCCTAAAACTTAAAGAACTGAGAGATAACTAATTGGACAAATTTTGATTCTTGTTAATTATATTTTGTTTCTACCTAGGCAAATTGGATAG